>NW_022261893.1:187874-218205 GCF_009602425.1 Actinia tenebrosa
CCAAAGAAATATGAAAATTAAAACTACTTTACTGCGGACAAGATTTCCCGTGCATCTACTCACTTCGTGGTGGATGCAGCGTCTGTCCATTTTTCGCACACCACCCGACCGGGAATATAAACGAAGAGTCTGCATTGGTCCAGAAATCGTAGCATTCAGACCATCCGTCGAAGTGTAACCTTAATCTTGTTCCCTTGACCCGTACAATAGTACAGACACAGATGTATGAAGGATGTTTGGGGTCCACTGCTTCAAGTTTCATATTTTTCTTGAACTCCTCGCAAGGCATCGGGAATACATTGATGTCTGGGTTTTCCTGACAGAAATTAAAGACGTAATTAATTAATTAACGCAATTTGCAACTTTGACATTTTGGCTGCACAAAGACTGAATATGTGTTGGATGGGAGGCTTTTACCATCCAGTACATTATTCCGATCCATACCTTTGCCATTATCAGGCCGATCCTTTTTTTAATCTTATAATGTTATTTTGTATACAATAAATAGATTAAATTATAAAATTAAGACAAATGGACAGTAAAGTTTAGAATAATAAATACATGATTGTCAGCGAGAAGAAGAGAATAAATTAAGGCCGATCTGACTTGATAGCAAAGAGGGCTCGTAGGGGAATCAATGGAAAGCATACATGTAAAATAGTAAGAAAAACAATTGATCCCTACCTGTTTAAATACACTAACTGGGACAGATTTTGTTCCCGACATGTACATGTAATCCACCCATGTGAAAGGTTTGCTAAAGTTATATGGAACTGAAAAATAGTAACGATCAAAGTTTCACCCAACATGTTAGGATATCATACTCTAATGGTTTATTTCGACGATACGGCGGCCATCTTGGATTGCAAAGCATTTTGAGGCGTCCAGGGGTCAAATAAAGCTTTGTCACCGTAATAACGTCGATCGATATTTACAGCTCATCACAAGGGAATAGAAAAAAAGATGAATTAAGACGGCACAGTTATATATATTGTCCGTCGTCCTCATTTGTCTTGCCCCCTGGCAAGATGGCCGCCGTATCGTCGAAGTAGGTCATTGAACCACGACTCTTGGCCAACTAAATAAAAATGCTTGCAAGAAGACTAGTGTAGAGAAATCAAGAATTGCGCATGCGCACGTCGGAAATAAACACATGACTTGGAGGCAACACCACACACGGGACTGGTGGGATTTTGTGAATTGCAAGTCAAAAAATGAAAAAAAATTAACGTTCCTTAAATGGCTTCTGCTTTGGGCCAATTAAAAAGTGTTAGATAAAACTTGAAGCTAGGCTAATGTGTCAACATTATACTGATAACAGCAGTATCTGCAGCACTTACCCATGGAAGCAGTCAGGCATGTACCGCTTGGTTCAATCAGAGGACCTTTATTCTTCCCTTTGCCTTTTTCACGATGGCCTTTTGTTTTAGGAGAAGATGCTACGATGTCAGACGTTTTGTCGCTGAAACCTGAATCTTCTCCTACCTGTCCAAGAGTAAAGATGACAACAGTTCAGTGGTTGATTTCCATGGCAACCACCGCAAATATCTGCCATGTTGGTTCAATTTGACGAAGGATTTTTTTTATAGTCTTTTGTTATATCAACAACTACAACCGCCATTTCTTTTGTTGTTTCATTCTCTTTGCGAAAAAATGATAGCAAACCATGTATTTGGAGACATTCTCTTTTTTATTTCATTTTTTCATTTATTCAGTTCACGTGATGATGGTTTGTGAAATTTAAGGAGGCTCAACGCCAGCTAGTGTCAGGACTCGGTATTCAAACGATTCACTTTTAGTCACAGCAACACTAGCCTAGGGAGGGGGCACGAGGGCGGGGGGCACGGGGAGGCACCAAAATTTGATCAATTCATGCGGGATGCTTGTGGATATGGCGAGAAAATGGTACATTGTCCCCCCCTCCCCCCTTAATCGAGACCTCCCTACAGCAAACTTACCACAAGAGCGGGTGACAACGGTCTTCCATTGATTCCTTTCTTTGCTTTGACTTTCTTTTTCTTCTTGATAACCTTTCCTTCGATTGTATTGACATTTTTTACCAACTCCCTGCCCTTATTTCTTCGTCCCGTGTAAGCACCAACACAGGAGAGACTGCAAAACCGTCCAGACGAACAGAAGTCTTGCGGTAAACCGTACACCCCGCATACCTCGCAACACAACACGTGACCTGCATCCGGGGGGCCTTGCATCAGATCTGAAGCGGGTGCTGTGGAGCGATATATCAAAGATTAATATAGTAATGCTTGTATAAAGCAGACACCTCCGGGACCTTACCTGGTGTCCGCTCTTAACAAATGTTGTCCACTGAATAGAGGTTTGTTTTACAGTAAATATGGGAGGGAAATTTAGGGACCATGCAACTAGTTGTCCGTTTAATGAAGAGTATCTGCTTCAYAGAGGTATCCATGAGTGGTGAAGCAATATATGCTTTGCACAAGTTTGCATAAAGCCAACCATATTGTAAGACAACAGCAAATGCCATCCAACATGGCGAGCCGACACTTGGTAACGAACCCGGCCTGATTAATTTATTAATAATTAAAATAATTAATATTCTTTATAAACTTACAGTTACTTGATGCTGTGCTCCACTCGTATTCTCCCTTTTCTGTCTCCACAGTGCTAACCATCTCGAGCGAACCGAATTCATTCAACTTAAACTTTAAGTTACTACCTGTGGACATCAGATCGATAACACCGTTAAAAATCCTGTTTCTTGTGCTGACTATGGAACTGATAGAGCAGTTTTCGTAAGACCGTGAAAGCTCACGGCACGAACACGGGCGTGACACGGCAAGGTACACGCCAGACCATCACATTGAACGAGAATTTACTCTTCATCAAATCAAATACCCGAAACGCGACATGAACAAGACGCGGTCGCGGTCGCGGTCACGCCAATGTCACGGCCCTGCAGACCAATCACGTTGCGCGAAAAAAATCCCCAAATCAAAATTCTAGAAAACATCACGGTCGCGGCAAGGCACGC
Source organism: Actinia tenebrosa (assembly GCF_009602425.1). The sequence continues at coordinate 190,885 of NW_022261893.1, forward strand.
ATACGGCACGAATTTTTCACAGTCATACAAAAACTACTCTATTTCTTTACAAAGGGGATTGAAATAAACGAATGGAATGAATGAATGAGCGAATACATGGGAGGCCGGAATGAATGACGAACGCCACGAATGAACGAAAGAACGAACGAATGAAAGGCACATTAGTTTCCTTTACCTGGTAGTGTGGCAATACCATCCTTCCAGTCAAGGAACGAGAAATCATTTACGTCCTTTTTGCCTTCTGTCTTCACCTCAACCTTTGTATCCACCTTATTTTTTTCTTCTTTACTAGAAGGACTTTTACTTTTCACTGCCGTGCTAAACGATGAAACTTCTGTCTTTTTCACAGTTTCGTATTTTTGATCCTTTCCTTCAGCAACACTGTCGCCCTTATCTTTATCTTTTACAGGTTCAACCTTTTCTTCTTTAATAACAGGTATGACTATTTTATCTCTTGATTCCTCTTTGTCCCTCAAATTTGTGCTAACTTCATTTTCCGATGTGCTTTCTTGCTTTTCTTTGGAACCCTGACTTTTAGGGACGTTCAAACGGCTTGAAAAATCATCTTTTTCTACGTTATCAAAGTGTAAGCGTCTGACTGAACTAGCGTCGTAATTATTTGTTGCCGAGAACTCTTCTTTTGTAGGAACATTTCGTTCGACCATGTTAAAATTCCTGTCTAGTTTAGGGCTTCTTTGACGAGGTAAGTAGGCATCTGTATCAAAGTATTTCAATTGGCTTGGGAAGCTGTTATGCTTTGTAGCCAGGCTTTCTTCGTAACTGGGTAACACCGCTGACGAATGTAAGGAATTGAGAGGCCATGTCGAGGTGGCATTGACTATAGAGTCTGCAAAAACGAAAGTCACAATCAGTATAACAAATGAAAAATACAGGTATTTGCGTCGCGCGCAATGCGTAATGCATTGTGGGGTGGATTTGTACTCAATTTAATGTAACACTTACATCAAAGAGTAACCCTGGTGCTAGCTGGCGGCGACAAATCCGTTTCGTTTTGTTTTCCAACTGAGGCGACAACACTTAACAACAAATGAGTTTGGCCCTAGCACCAGGGTCACCCTACCTCCCTTTATGTAAACGGAAGTTATTCATAAAGCTTGATTCCATATTTCACTGAACTAAGTTATGAGCGCGACATATAAATTTGGTATTTACCCATCATGGTTGGATTACCAGAAGCACCCAACTCGACTCTTCGTTTCTTGTCCGGTGGGCCGTCGTCCATCGTCGGGTAATTATGAAACATTCGATCTCTCGTCGGGAAATGTTCGTCCATCACGAACTAAAAAGAAAACGAATCGAAGCATTGAATTGTTGTGAAGTTTCAACTTTTTTTTTTACAGGACTGTGGTTTGTGTATTTCGAAGTTTATATTTTCATTTTTCAATATTTTTCAATGCTCCGGAATTGAGCCGCTTAAGATAGACTCTTGAGTTTCAATAAAACTAAAAGTGTCTTGCGCTGGGAACATTTCCCCCTGGTTTTTCGACCAAATTTAGACGAGAAAAAATTTCTAACAACTTAAATTTTTGCAACATCTTAAAGGTTGAATCAAAAAGTTCGCAAGACTTTCAGCGAGAGTACTATCTGCACTAACTTCACTGTAGTTGCATGTTGCAATTAATTCCATCAAAGAATAGCGATAAATGTTAGGAAGTTAATAAGATTTGCTTCAAAGGTACTGTTGAACTCAAACAATTAGTTGGCCGGTAAAATATCTTTCTCCGTCTTTCTCTTATCTTGATTATTTCCAGAAGAAGAAGAAAAAAGCCTGGAAACCCCGCTGGGTACTTTAATGTGTGTCAGCACTAAAACCCGGGAGTGAAATCAAATTAAAGGAGAAAAAAATATTWAAAAAACGAGGGTGCGGATGTCGGGAAAAAAGAAGTTGAAATAAGAAAGAGAAACGGGCGTAAACGAGATCTGAATTAGCAACGGCAGGGAATCCGCACTTTTTATGACTCTTTTATAACTTTCACCGCACCAAGTCAAAACGTTAGATCCAACACTTCACAAGGGAAAACCGGAAAACCACTTTATCGTTACTTAAATTATTGACATTTTTTTACCAAATGTTAATCCAAGATAGAATAACAACGAAGTGATTCTCGGTTTTACATTTCGTTTGGTCTACATAACGTGAACTCTGTACGAAAACCAAATGAAAGTTGATTAAAAAAATGCTCGTGAATGACCTGAGGAAATATTGAATTTTTGCGAAGATACTTCAGCTTTCTTTATCCTTTGATTCTATTCTTTATTTATTGATTCTACTGTGAGTCGGAGGTCGATAGGGGCGGATATTCTTTTGGTCACAAAATATTTCTTATTCCAAGAAAATTAATTCAAAGAATGATAATAAAATACACAAGTAGGATTTGTATATACTAGTAATTGTGGTTCGTCGGTCTCGTATTTGGCTAAATATTATTTTTTCTCATCCAAAAACCAGTTTTTAAAACGTTAAACAAAGACATTCTAGGTCAAACCTCGACAATTTTTATGAAAAGAGATCTAACAATGACTGAACGTAAACCAGACAATCAAATAAAACTTCTTAGTTTCAATCAAATATTTGGCACAAGGACATTTGAATCGTCGAAGCCTGGAATTATTTTGACAAACAAAACTAATGATTGGAAAGTTATTTTCAAGGAAGACTAACTCTACGTTCTCTACGAAGCGTGGCTAATAAACAACAATGTAAAAAATATAAAAATCAAATACATTTTCGAAGAAACACGGTTGAGTTTGAGGGAAGAAAAGAAAAAGAGAAGAGAAAGGTTGCGACGGGTTCTTTTTGCGTCTTCAGCGCGCGCGGTTTTCAATCCAGCGAAATCCATAATTTATAGACTCCGGAAAAGAAACAAAACAAGTTAGCACTGTCGTATTTTCGTTTTAGTTCTACTGGTTATAGAAAAAGTAAAAGTTAATTACCCAACTTTCCGAAAAAAAATCCCTGATTTGGGAAGCACGGAGCTGTCGATGGATTTTTCCGTACTTGTCTCTTTCAACACGCTCTTTAAACATTTTTTTGCAATCTTGAATTTCGCTAACATGCTTTGAGACAATCTTTGCTGAATAATTTATATCTTTTAAGAAAACAGAATAAACCCCTTCTTGAAAAATACCGAAAACTCTAGAAGGAATGAAAAGATACATGTTTTGCGTGTTGTTTTTTTTCGAGTATGCTATTTTTGCCTTGACCTTTTTTCATGTATCTTCAAGGTTTAGCTGATGATATTGAAACTTAACGAAGAAAAACCTTGAGTGATAACAGGATTCTTTTTTGATACAAAATTGAACAGTCCTAAGTCTCAATTCACTGGTTTATCTTGTAGCTTAGCCTTCTTCCAGTTTAGTTTTAAAGCCTTTTTTTGAAGGTCGAATCTGAGAAGTTCAAGGAATTAGTCGTACTCAAATGATATCCAAAGTGCCGACCTCTACGGGAAACAAACAGAGACACATCTTGYAATCGTACGAGCGGACTTCAAACATGCCCCGACCGATTCCCAAAGCTAGTCAAAAAGATTTATTTACTTGGTTTTTTAAAAACTATCCGGTTTGTTATTTCTTAGAAAAAAATAAATCTTTTTACGCCTGGAGATTAAAAAATCCGATAAGATGCCTGCTTGCATGCCATTCAAACCGAGATGCCTATTATTCTTATTTCCGTAACAACTGCGGATAGCACCAAAAAATACAAAAAAATCTATCGAAAAAAATGTCAATTATACCAGGATTATTCCCCATAGAAAAACAATAATTTCCATAGCCCGTTCTGGGTTAAAAAAGGAAATTTCTGCTAGAAGATGGTATATTTTAAAGATTTTCTCAGGATGTGAAGGTTTTTATATAATTTCTGTAGTAAGTCCGCGGCAGTCTTCAGGCTTTTGTCATAAGTGTCAACTCTACGCATGAAAAATTCCGTCTTGCTTGCATATTCAATAGCTGCGAATACCAACTATTGCCTTGTTACTTTTTGTTCGACAACAAATTCGCAAAAAAGAGAAATATAAATTAGCAATTATGATCAGGGATAATTCTTGGGGGTTCTTTTTCGGTAAGAAAGTAGTTTTTAYGTTTTTACGAAAAGTGTATCACATATCTTCAGAACCAATAATTTGATACTTGACCTCTCTTTTATACCAGTGACTCAGTTTTGCCTCTTTCCTTTATTCCTTCTTCTTTTAAATTCTAAAAAATCTTACCATTGTCTGTTTAGAGTCCATAGAGTTTAAACTTGAAAGCGATAGGAATATCTAAGTGAAATTCGTAGCGAATATGATGTATTTTTAAATAGAGCAGAAGGGAATTTCTTAGAACGGCCGAGAATCAAACTCTGATGCATAATAAACTAGGGGGTTTGTGCAGAAACGACTACACGGTGGAGGAGATCGTACAAAATCCCTAGAAACATCGAAAAATGACAGAGAATAACTAAAAATATATCAAAAACAAACGAGGAATAGGTTTTTCTGACAAACTGAAAGTTTCCAAAGGATTACGACCACAAAAAACAAGTTTTAAAGGCTTACCAGTTTCGCAGTGTTGCCAATGCGGAGTTGATTTGACTACAATAATGAATTCAGCACTGCTGACATCCTGGCGTGTCGCTCCAACTGTCAATCAAACACCCGAGAACAATACAATCACGTGCTTTTCCTTTATATGCAAATCGACCGCAATCCTTTAGCGAGACTTCGGTTTGGATTCTTTTCCTCTAAAAAGCTGGTTTTTTCCCAGCAAATTGAAAGTAAAAAATGAAAAACGAAAAACTAGCAACTCTTTTTTTGGACAACGAAGCGAATAATATATCTTTTAGCTTGAAATAAAGTCACGACACCTTGTTATTTTTTGGTAGAACACTTCGTCACGAAGAATGTTCTTCAGTAGAGCGCTAACCACAACTATCTACTATATACTTACAGTTTAATTTTTTCATAAGTATGTTTAGTAAAATTCAAAGGTTTGAACCTTTAAAATAGGAATAATAATTGCTTGAGCAAATATATTCAACATTATTTGAAAACGTGAAAACATTTTTTTTTTGGGATATTATTTATCGATACGATATTAAAATAAATAATGTGTGACTCTTCAAATCAAAAACAGTTTTCCGTCTGATTGCGACGGAATTTAGCATGACCGTGTGGCGGACTTAGTCGCTCRCCTTTCGAAGAAAAAGAAATCTTGAAGTAAAAAATATCTTTTAAAATATTCAATAGTTTTTCGGTTTCATTCGCTCATGGGAAAGCAAAAACACGTAATAATTAATAGTTCCAAAGACCCTTAAAAATACCAAGTCATTGCATATGTAATACATGCTGAAGTCTCCCGTTGCGACGAGCACATTTATAGTATTTTTGCTCGATCGATGAAAGATTGAAGAAATTTTCCCTGTATAAAAGATGAAATAATAGGGAAAACCTTAAGCTATAGAAAGAAAATGATGGGATTATCATTTGAAAAAAGACTTTTTTGTCGTTGGTAGAGTAGTTTACGAATGGTTTTTTTTGCTCAGTTATAATTGACCATCCGTGAAGCTCGAAAAGCCGGCTTCGGGTACAAAATTATTTTAAGAGATAAAGAAATTTTAGTTGATATATATCGCCTATTAAAGGTTGTAAATTTAACTTGAAAGATTCTTAATCTCAATTCCATATAAACTAAAAGAGATATCCAAGCATTTTTTTGTTTTAATTTAGCAAATATTTATTTACTAAATGCCATACAGTCTTCACTTTGAAATTTGATACAGAATACAAACTCTTTTCTTTGAACTGTCTTTTCATAAACAAAAATTAATAGAAATGAATTCAATATGGATTTAAAATGTTTATTTTCCACCAGGAAAAACGGTTCGAAATAAAAGAAAAAATAGTTTCGTTTTCTGATGAGATTATTATAAATGGTCATCATTTGGCCTGTATACGTCATCACAGTAAGCCATTTTGATTCCTGCTCAATCTGCTCAAAGGTCGAAGGGGAGTAGTTTTTCCATCCAATATTATCAGTCCTACTTAATTTGTCCGGTTTGTTTGCTTTTTTTGTGTGTGTGTGTTTAAATTCGAGCAAAAATTACTTTCTTTTTCTGCGGCCGTTTGGACGAAGATATTAAAAAGTTTGATCGCATGATATTGTTTTTCCTTCAGAGTGCTGAAGAATAGAAATAACAAATCACTTTAATTTTCTTGGAAAGCAGTCAAGTTTTCGTTCGCACGAAGCTTTATTTATTTCGTACAAACAATTCAATATACGCCAAAACACGCCAAACAAACTATCTATGCTTCAAAAACTCATTAGAATTTCAAAACAAAAAACAAATTTAGCCGGCATACCGCTAATAATTTACATAACAAGGCCGTTTGCTGAAGACTTTTCTGATTTTTATTGTGGAAAAAACCACCCAAAGTATAGGAAAACCACAACGTCTTTTTTGAAAAATAGTTCCATGTTTTCGAACTAAAGTTTAAGCCAATTAAGAATAAAAAGTGATTCATGCGAGTAGCCAAATCAAAGGTTAACAAATACGTAATCCGTTCATTCCTTTTCAATACGTTTCTATTTTCATCCTAAATTTTCGTCACAAACGTTTGGGAACCTTTTTCTGTTTTTTTTTACCTTTAAGGTAATAAATTTTGTGGCATATTTTCAAGATTTAATAGTAGAAAACGAAAGAGAAAAGGGACATTCCGTATAAGTCGAAACTATTAATTTAGTCTTTCTAGAATGTTCGAAGTCAAATGAGTTTTGGAAAAACAGTTTTCCGCTTAATCGAGCCTTCAGTAACCTTTTTCGGTTCTCGGCCCTGAAAAAGAGAAACAGCCAATAATCGAAGCTGGCTTTTTTGCAGGGGAAAAATTCCCCTAAACACAAAAACTAACTGCGCTATTCGTCGAGTGTCCGCTCAAAGATTGGAAAACCGATTGACTGATTTGAACCTTTGCAATTTGACAAAGAATGCGTTACTTTCGCTATCAATATCTTGCTGTTAAATTTGTCAATGAATAATGACAAACGATAAGGTCAAGTTTTCTTTTTTGCGTCTGGTAAAAATAAAACTGAAACCGTTTTAAAGAAAACGAAATATTCGTGTTTCTAGCCAAATGTAGCCATGGAGGGCATTGTAAGTCCGCCTTTTTTCAAACGCGCCATCGTAGCCGCATGAAGAAAATGCAGTTTTTAAATTGCAGCATTTTTACATCAGTGTTAAAAAACCCTTAAAAAAGAGATGGGCGCGTATTGGTTTTCCAACGCGTCAGCTACTTAACTATTTTTTTAATATCGCTTTGTTCCTTAGTAATTATCTCAATTATTTTTACTGATAGACTTGGTCGCGAAAGGAATTGTATTGAAATATCGGTTACGAACACGTTTATGCTAAATGGTTGATTTTATAGGGCTAAGATAAAAGCTTCAAATGATGAAGCAAGAAGAGTGAAGAGTGAGATAACAGAGTTTTAAAAAACGACTGTTACAAATACGAGAATCACTCCAACGAAATAAAATGTGATGGGGATTTCGCATTGACTTTTCGTTTACTCGGTAGCGTTCATCTTGTGAGGAAAGGAAAATCGAAGGCCCTGATAATAACATCGTTGAAGTTAGGGAAGAATAAAGCAACACTGAAATCAAACTTTGAAAAACGAAGAGCAAAAGTTAATTAGACTAAAGTGATCGTATTCGTAATTTTCTGCGAGGATATCTATTTCGGGACTGGAGAGGGAAGGTGGGGGTATTGGATATTGGCTATTAATTTGCTTAAATACTTTATTAGCAATTCCAATTAATAGTAGTTTAGATACAACTGTTAGTGACGCTTGCCTTTAGGGACTTTTAATATAACAAAATCTATGAGGGCGATGTCAACCGAAAACGTAAATAACTTCACTTTAAGGTTTCGCGCTTTTACAGACTGTCTTTCCTGTGGATGAATTGACTTTGCTAATGTTTTGAATGAAATTTCCAATTAAAATTATTTACGCTTCCGGTTGACTTTGCCGTCGAAGATTTTGCAAATCTCAAAGCGCCTATTTTTTTAGCAAGCTTTCCTCGAATATCCAAAGGCTTTGGGAACGAGTTTAATTTTCCTCTCGTTCAAACACAATCCTCCTTTTAAGACCCTTTCCTGCCTAACTGAGCCTATTTCTCTCCACACATCCCTCATATATTCTTTCATAATTGTTTTCTGATATTAAAGCTATTGTTCTGTTAACCCATGGAACCCAATTACATCCCAGTCTTGGAATGCAACAAATAATGGTAGAAACACCTTAAATTGAATAGTCTACGTAGCAGCCCAAGGCGTAAGGGGTTAAGGGGAGCTGTTGGGTGGAACCGAGGAGGCTCTAGTTCCTCACCCCACTGCCCCCGCTTACCCCAGGCTACATAATTGAAGGAAATAAATAACAGAAAACATGTAAAGAACAAAACCAAAGTTAGTTCAACGTCGAGATTTGCGATACGTAGTTTTTTTCAACAGGAACAGTAATGAAAAATATGATGAAAACAATATATAATAGATAATATAATAGATTTTCCTTATGGCTTTCCGATGATTTTACAATAATCTCCCAAGTTTTTTCCAATGACTTTCCGATTTTCTTTCGATGATTTCCGATTTTCCCTTGATGATTTCGTGATTTTCTCCCAATGACCTCCCAGTCATTTTTTTCTCGATGGATTCACGATGATTTACTTTCCAAGCACGAGCGCCAAAAGAGCCATTCTTACGTACATACCAAACTCGGCTTGACGAAAGTAGGCAGCTCGAGGGTCAGAATCCACTTCAACGCTGGAAAGGTTACAAGATTAGATTTCAGATGCAGGAAAAAAATTTTTGTGAGGTCAAAAGGGTAGATTACATACAACTAAAACGGCAAAGAACACGACATCATTACGATACGGAAATAGTCCCACAATGCACTGCAATGCCAACTCGACCCAGTTATTTTCTTTAACCTTGGAATGGCTAATTCGGCGAAGAATGGTCAATGAAATCTAAAAGAAGTCTACGTAACAACATGTTGCTATAGTTACCTTATCTCATTGATGCGTGGTAAGGGATGCATGACAACCATCTTTTCTTTGGCTTCGTTCAAAGTCTGTGGAGTCACGACGTAACTTCCAAAGACCTAAAAACAAGACCGCATCAAAGCATTAAAAAAAACGCTGCTTGGGACAGCCATACCTTCGCTGGTAGAGGTAACTGTCGAAGCAGTTGTTCCGCAAAGCTTTTTTTCGCTTGTACTATTCAAGCAGTAACAAGCAGAAGTGAAAGCAAAGCGGCTTTACTCTAGCAATGACCCGTTCCGAGTGCGTAATCATAGCGACACACCTGGCAAGTAGTCAGAGCATTCAAAACACTACAACACTAGATTACTGTACAAGGGGTTATACTGGTTTAACCTTCCATCAGAGCTCAGATCTCGATCAAATTAATTTGACTATTTTTTCAACATTTGTTTTTCCGTTGCTTTATTCTACTGCTGTCCTGCAAAATATTTCAGAATCTCCCTAAAATCTCCTTACATTAGTGTTTCCACAAAATCAATTAACACAAATCATCATCAACATCATCTAAAGCATGATTCCTTCTGATACCTTGTCATACTCTCCCTGCGTTTCGAACCGTTCTCGTTGGATCCTCGTCACGTACAACACATCAGTGTCGTGTATGGCTTCCTGTAAAGACGTGTATTCTTCCTGCATTGAAAACAAATGGTGACGTAAATCACCGAGTTCCGTTTGTAAAGCTGCAGGTGGTTTACCGCCGTTTGCATTACTACGCGGCCACCCCAGACACAAATCGCGTCGTGTAGTTTGCAATAGACTGCCGTCAATCAAACACCTCATTCTATTTGGATGTACTCAAACTCTTTGCAATCGCTATCGGAACTTTCCTTCGTGATATCTGACTGAGAAAGTTTGATAGAAAAGCCATCTCACTGATCCAAACGTGTATAAATGGCGTCAACATGAATGATTGACGGCAGTCTATTGCAAACTACACGACTCGATTTGTGTCTGGGGTGGCCACGTAGTAATGCAAACGACGGTAAACGTAGAAATGGAAAATCGACAATTGGTTTTGCCTATGAACACAATACATTGAACAGGCCAGAATTCTCAAACCTTACAACTAAGACCGGCCTAAATGGCTGAACACAAGGTGCAACCGTCGCACGCAACTAGATTTATCTTGTGAAAATGTCCGCAACAATTCTGGCAATAGAGTGCTGTGCTCAGCCAGTGCAACATTTCAGCGTACCAATTTCTTATTTTATATTTTTGTTTCAGGAAAAGTTGCTATGTGGACTCCCCTCCCACTTATTCGCGGTCATGCAATGTTAGAAGTAACAGCTGCAGGGTTGTTCATAGTGCCTTAATGTGCAGCCCACAAACTCCACCGATCATAAATGTAAAGCGCATTGAAAAAAGTGAAACTCGCTATATAAGAAATCCCCATTATTATAATAACAATTGCAAAGTCTGTCCAATTAACTAACAACAAGGCTACCATGTTTTTCACATGAAGAACGGTAAATGTCATCGATTATATTTTACCACTTAATCAGGACGAACATATACCTGTACAATACCCCTCTGTCGCACATATTCCTTAACAGAGTCTGGCATTTGTAGACTTGGAGGCGAGACGTAGCGTAGAGTCACGCGGTAAAGACACAGTAGCCTTGCAAGGGAGTGAACTGTACGACCATTCTTCAAATCCCCAATCATAGTTACCTACAGGAATCAACGATACATAAATGTAAAGAACTATATTCGACATTTTGTGTGATTGTGAAACGATTGTAAAACGCTCGGTCACGACACTTTCGTACCGTGAATTTTTCTGAGTCACGCACAACAAATGGTTATATTCCCAAACCTGGGAAAGTGACACTTCGATTCAACGATAGAACCTTGCGCAATGGCTGCATTTATCCATTCACGAAGTTCCATTATCAAGACTGCACTGACAGAATGAGGCTTCACCGATTTAAAAGACAGGTGAAGTCTGAATTCTTAGTTATTTTTAGTTTTGACTGAAACAGTTTCAAAATCAGTGTCGACGAGAAGGCCCCATTTTGTGATCGTGTCATCTTAGTATTACCACAACTGTAGGCTTCTCCGCAGGCTACCCCATATATTCTCCGTTGGGATCCCTGTGTTACATCTTATGGCAGAGAAGAACTAGGAACGAGAAACGAGAGAGGAGGAGAATTTTTGTCCTTATCACAGGAAACCCAACGAGCAAAAAGAGCCAAGGAGATTGCGTTCCCTGATCTTTATGTTATCTGTCATTAAGCCTCTCGGCAAGAGGAGAGATATAAACTTCACATCAATGAAGTGTCACCAGTCTCTTATATTTTTGAGAATTTTGATACAATAATGTGGCTAAAGTTCTTACCGTTAAACCATTGACAGTACCAATCTCCTCTCTTATGGTGAAGACATCGAGGAGAGCCTGGGTCGGGTGCTCTCCCACACCATCGCCAGCATTGAACACTGGTTTGTGACAATTCTTGGCTGCTTCCTGTTGAACAAAATAAATTACGCCCTCAAAATAAAACTTGACGATGCTGGTTGGTCTTCCTTATTACCATAATTCATAGTTCCTCTTTTGTGGGCAATGTTTTTAGTCTTTTTTAAAGGTGAGGCAAAGTTATGCTCACATTCATGCACACTTTTTCTTTTGTTAATGTTAAGATTTCATGGCGCATTTCAGACTCACCTGAACCGCTCCAGGCACTGGGTGTCTGATTACTACCACGTCACAGTATGAGGACATGACTTGAACGGTATCTACAGACAAAAGATCGATTAGTAACGTCCATTACACTCATTTCCACAATTATATACATTGCCAAAACAAACCAAGACGTCTGGGTTTTTGGCTTCCGCCAATAAAAAATACTAACTCAGACTGTTGGAAATGTGATAGACGGATGTAAGAAAAACAACAGGGGTCTCGAATACACCCCTTACACTGAGTCCCGAGAGGATTTGTTCTGGGGGACAAAACAATGGAAGTTTTTCTCCATAGAAAAGACGGCCTATTGTTTTGTCCCCCAGAACGATTGCTCTAGGAAATTAATGCGAGGGGTCTATTGTAGCTAGTTGTGTGGATCGTGTAGTTATTTAAAAAATGCTATAAAATAACTGCCTTTACAAGCACGCTAGTACGCGTGTATGGTAATCGTTGAAACTCAAAACATTGTAGCATTGGAAGAGGGGAGGGAGGGAGGAGTCAAAGCTGAAGGATGTCACTACTTGGCTTTTCAAAGACGCTTTAAAAAATTACCCGAGAGGGTCTCTCCTTTCTTTGTCGACGAGTCAGACGCGCCGATGTTGATGACAGTGCCACCCAGCCTCTGCATAGCAGCAGCAAACGATGAGGATGTACGGGTGCTGACCTCGTAGAACATGGACGCCATTACACGACCCTTCAAACAAACACAAACCGAACATCAGTCTTACTGACGAACCCATGGAGCAATCAAATTTGGGAGCTATTCATTTTAGTTTCAGTAAATCCCATTTATAGAGAGCATAAGAACGCTGTTAAAAAACTTGTCACTTAGGCTAACTAAAGTTAGCAACATGGCGGAATTTTTCTGGCACCCTTTTATTCTATCCCATGATTCAATGCAGTAAGGGTCTCGCCACACTTTTCTTCTCGTTTATAGATCCCTTGCACCGAGTCCCGAGAAAAATTGTTCTGCGGACAAAACAATGGTTTTTGTTTGGATAAGAAAAGATGGCCTAACAAGGGCGGTAACGTTACCTTAAGAAGATTGTTTCCACCTTCTCGGTGAACCATTTTACGCATTTCATGAGCAACATTAAAGATGGTGTGAAGCTGTGATAAAAAATAAAGGGAAACATCATCAAGAGCCATAAATAAATAAATGAATGATCTTGAAAAATACAGGCGGGTCGTACTTCACTTCCCTTACACCTTCCCTTGGCAGATTAGAATGACTATTAGTCCTCGCTTGGCTAAAGTAACAAATACTAAGGGAAATAGGGGGACTACGCGACTACGTGTCGTGCCTGGAGTTATTTGGGTCACAGAAACACAGGCCTTTTCTTAGTTCGATAAAAAGGAAGCATTTTGGTCTAGATAGGGTACAAACAATACCATATAAGGCATGGCCAACAACAACCTCGTTCCCAGTGCCTTCTCGTTTTTTTCAAGATGGCGGCGCTCTAAGGGAAGACAGGTCTTCCCTTCGAGCGCCGCCATCTTGAAAAAAAGCCAACAAAAGATATTTGTACCGAAGCTAGACCAAACTGTAACATGTTTGATATCTTAAATAAGGTCCAGGAAATCCAGGAAAAACGATCTAGTATCTTACCTGTTCTTTAGAGAACTGACTGGCGCTGATGATATTACCAGTGATCACGTGAGCAGGGACACGAAGTGCCTGAGAGGGGTGRTGTGGAATGACAAAAGCGGGACCCTGGGTCAGAGTTGGAGTCTTTGGGGTCGCGGTACCATGTGACATCACTTCCACTACGTGTGGGGAACCCTCTAAAGAAATAAACAAAAGATATAAAGCTTGACTTGAGGGAGTTTTTTGTTYCATCATTGCAGTCCTGTCATTGCGGAATTGAGAAGGTCAAAACCCCTTCTTGTTCTAGTAGGAAAAAATATTGTCATAGCTAATCACTGCCATAAGTACAGCAGTGGCACAGCTTAACAGACTGGTTAAACTGAAATCATGTGAAGGCGCCTCTGGCAGCCGCTAAACCGCCCATACATCACCCTGGAGCACAGCTCTAACAAGTTTGAATTAGTTAGGGTTGATTTGAGAGGAGGGAGGAAAAAATGGAGGACCGGAAAAACCCTAGGAATTAGAACCAACAAACTCAGCTCACATGGGGCGAATGGCATAGTACTAGGAGCATGTTATTTATTTGATTTACAAGGGAACACCACAGGGAGCCCAAAAATCTCAGCCTAAAAAGCTGAGCATTGGACTCTCAGTGGATGCAAAATTTAAGTGTTTCGAAAATTTAATGATATCAGGTAACATACCGAGAGCAGCAGATATCGGCTCCGGGCCGACAGCACGATGTACTGGTGGAGGCAACTGCCAATGACGGGCTTCCTTTTTCCTTGGACTGGTAGGTACCTTGGTGATGGCCGGAGGTAAATGAGGTCCGTGCACGACACCTGATGGCAAGGGACTGACGATTCGTACATCCTCGCCAAATCCTGGTTGAGCGAGCACCTTAAAAGGGGAAAAATCTCATTTAGTATTCTCCGTATCTCTCTGGGGCTCGCTCGTTTGATTTTTAAGAAAACAATTGTTTTGCTGCTAGATACTTGGACAGCTAGGTAGATGTACCTTCGTGATGGCTGGTGGTAAATATGGTCCGTACACAACACCCGATGGTAGGGGACTTATGATTCGTACATCCTCGCCAAATCCTGGTTTAGCGAGCACCTTTTTAAAGGGGAAAAATCTCATTTAGTATTCTCTGTATCTTTCTCAAAGGGGCGCGGGTTGGACTTTTTCTATATCGATTGCTTTGTAATGCGAAAAAAAAAATCCGAAAAAGGAAGGGGAAAAAATTACTCCGACGAACGGAAAGTTTGACTACTTTTCCATCATTTCCCTACATTCCGCTCTACTTTTTGAAATCTCTCTTTACTTGTCCATTCCTTTTCACTAAATCTGGAGATTGTTTTGCCTGTTAACTGACGTGCGGCGCAAACGAGATGCATATCTCTAATAGATAATGATGATGCCTTCATTGTTCACTCGCGAACGACAAAGGAAAGAGAGGACAGAAAGAAGGAGCCTGCCTTTCGCTTCTTACAGAGGATTTGCACTAACAGCATGACGGATGGCAGGATATATTGTTCTGCCATCTAACAAAGCCACCGTCAGACGTGATCATGCAAAAACCCCATTTCAAAAGCAAGAGTGCCCCTTCCTAAGATCTTACCTTGCCATCGATACAAGCAATCTCTCCCCTCAGAACAACACGACGAACCATCCCAAAGACTTTCATTCCAGCGAAGGGAGTCCATTGAGACTTTGAATACGTCATGGCTTTAGGGATCGTCCATTCGTTACCAATCTCCACCTCAATGTACGTGTCTTTCTGTTCGGGTAGGCCAAAGATGCGGCGGGGATTGTGGTARAGTTTCTCTACTATGTCCTGGGCATTAAAGTAAATAGAAAAACATTTTAACCAACTTGTTTCAAGATTACAGAAGAAGCGTTTCATTCTGCGCTCTCTCCCCTCTTCTACCACAAGACCCCAGGTCTGCCGCCTGTGGGAATGCATTTTTGCAAAGGAAACTCAAACTTCAACAAGTCTTATACATTTACTGTATTTCTATGAGACTTAAACTAGGCTTCAGTTTTATAGTCTACTTGGTAAGAGGCGAACATTAAATAATTTTTTCACATCCCTGAAGGCCAAGAGACACGAAGGGACTTTGATTGCTAGAGGTAAGACTGCACCGATTGATCACTACTGGGAGAAGTGAGTGAAAGAAGTTAGTGGTTTTACTTCTGCTCTGTTAAACGCAACGTCTAAGACTGTTTTAAAGATGTTTTCTGCAAACAAGAACTTGAACGAAGCAGCAATGAATTCCGAGATTACTAGAGAGTACTGACTGCGATTCACGGATTGTTTATTCCATCCATGATCATTACAAAAGCTAGACAATGTGCAAAACATTGCCTTGTGTTTTTTCATCTGATGTCTTCTCTACTGAAAAGGAAGCTGGTACTTACATCAACAGTCAGGCGTTCTTGGTGCACAGCCGTGAGCAATAATGGTAGCATGGTCTCTAAGCCAGGAAATCCGGGGGGAGCGTTGTCAGAGTTTTTTTCTTCGACTGTGTGAGGAGCTGTTGAAACAATATTGCAGCAAAATAATAAGTATATGTAATGTCTTATTTCTCGTCAAAGTATGGTATATGACATAGTCACCAAATATATTTTCAAAAGAACTAATTCGTGTTAGAGGAATGTTATATTATGCCCAATTGTCAAACAAAGAAATCATAATCTAGAGAATGACACGTGTTCTAAAATAGAAAAACATTACAACAATACGAATTAGTTCTACTCGTAGTGCAAGATAAAGCATAACATACCATGGTCCGTAGCGAAACAATCAATATACTCCAAGTTTTCCCATAGCGCGTCCTGATCTTCTTTAGTGACGATGGGTGGCTTAACTTTGATCCAGTTGTGTCCAATCCTCTCCACGTCATCTTGGGTCAAGAACAGATGGTGAGGTGCCACTTCACAGGTGACGGCCATGCCTCGTTCCTTCGCTGCTTTGATCACAAGAATCTAAAAGAAACAGTCAATGATGATGATGATGATGATAATGGTGATGATGATTATAACCGTGTGTTGAATCTTCCTTAATATTACAGCCTGTATAACAGCAGCAATGGCATGTATGGCATGAGTTTGTCGCTCTGGCTTAGATCAGCCTAGTATTGTTGGGTTATTGAGTTGCTCATCTGTGCTGTGGGTGTTGGCGGCAGTAGTTGTGGAGATGGTGATGGTTAGTAGTTGTCGATTCCGTACCGTTTCAGACCCATACAGATCTACTCAAATGACAAGAGTATTTGTTATCATTACCTCTTCTTTGCGTGCTACATGTGCTATATGTACCGGTCTCTCAGCCAGCTCAGCCAATAACAAGATAGCAGCAGTAGTTCTACCTTCAGCGTGACATACGATTGGAAGGTGTTTAGGCCAGTTCTCTAAATGCTGTTGAATAAAACAAATAAATTTTATTCTAACTGTCCTTACTTAAGTCGATTTAAACGATCTTAAGTCTCCCCGTATAGCTGTGTCCATGTGCACCCATCTGTGCTCTTTTCATGTAGCTTCATTGCACCCTTGAACTTAAACATCGATCAAACTCCTAAGGTTTTGGTTACTTACCTTGATCCAAAAATTTTGAAAACAAAAAACCAAAAAACACAAATTCTCCATTATTTTAGCTCATGCGGGTCATCTGCATGATTTTAATGCATACTGGAAAAAGCAATGACTTCATCCCAGCCTTCACTACGACATTGATTGCACTATTAGAGCTTTCAATACTAACCTTGATCCACAGAGTCAGGTCATCTAGTCGTAGTGTTGTAAATGTCTCATTCAAGTACATCTTGAGTCCTGCTGCTAGATGGCCAAAGTTCTTGATAGTGTCATAGTTGTCCGGGCCAGCACCAAGATAGATACCGTAATCACAGAGTGCTCCTTTGGCAGCAAGCTGAACAATATGAAAAGAATAAATATCTCAAACAAAGCACAAGTTTTTGAAAAAACTCATATGTGAATTGTGTTAAAATAATTATGAAGAGAGTAAAAAACCTTTTTTCAAATACAAATAATAACAAATTCAACAGGAATAAGGCCTTCACGCATAACTAGTTAAGCAAAAAAAGGTACACTGTCCCGCCGCTAGAGAAAATTTGACTAAAGATGTTCTAGTTTGTAAGAGCTAGGAACAGTGGTATAGCTAGAAATGTGGGTGCGTACGATTAAAAAATGGATTCCCCCCCCCCCCCCCTTCCTACGCCACTACCTTGGATATAATCTAAAAACTAGAGAATAAAACAAGGGTTTTCCCCCTCAACACAACACACCTTCTTTGCCAGGTTAAAAGCATTTTCATCTACCAGCGGAGGATTAGTATTAGGCATAGCAAGCACCATGGTAACGCCACCAGCCAAGGCTGCAGCTGTACCGGACATAAAGTCTTCTTTATGAGTAGCGCCTGGTTCTCGTAGATGAACATGAACGTCAATCAACCCTGGAAGGCGAAGGATACGAGCCGAGGACATGCAGTCAATGTGGGTCTTGAGCCTTGGTGCACCACCTACTCTCTTCAGGGCCTAAAACAATCAGGACAAAATAGGTTAAGGTTAGAGGGAGGAAAACCGGAGACATCCCTTGTGACAAGTAACACATTGAACAAACTAAACTTGCATATCTTCTTTCGTATTTGCACGTTCATAATTTGAACAAGCTCTACGCTCTTGGACGACACGTGTTTAAATTAATTATCATTATGATTATCATTATATGTGCAACGAACCCAGGATTGAACTACTCAATGGTGAGAGATAAGGCCGTAGCAAAAAAATTAAGTTTCCCACCAATCACTAACGAAAACGTAGCAGTAGTGCAGCTGAACTGGGCAACGTGAAGTCAATGACAAGGTGCCTCTAGCAGC
This sequence comes from Actinia tenebrosa, assembly GCF_009602425.1. The sequence continues at coordinate 209,140 of NW_022261893.1, forward strand.
TGCTATACAGCCCATGTAAGACCCCGGAGAACAGCTCTACCCAGTCTGAATTAGTTAGGGTTGGTTTGAGAGGAGGAAAGAAAACTCTTTGAAAAAAAGAAATAAACCTAGTTACCTCAACGAACAGCTTGGCGCATTTAATGTTAGTTATCAGGGGAACAGAGAAGTCGATAGCCATCCTTCTTGTCTTGTATCCATGTGTAACCAAGGTAGCGGTCCTAATACCTCCGTGACTTCTCAGTGGAAGGTTGATAAACAGGTCAAACTTGTTTTGTGATAGATGTTCTGTGATGCTGCATTCTCCATTATCATCAGTGTTGCCCTCTTCTGCTGGCCAGTCAACTGGAATGACCTGTTTAGAAACAGATRTGGATTTTTTTTCAGTTTGAGCGAATATAGTTTGACACACAGCAGTAAAATTGGGTGTAGGAAAGAAAAAGAAATGAAAGGAAAAGTTAAGGAAAAGCAAATGAATGGGAAAGGATAGCTAAGATAGGAAAAGAAAGGAAAGTAAAAGGAAGAGAGATAGGACAGAGAAAAGACATGAAAGGAAAGCAAAAGGGAAAGGATAGATAGGATAGGTGGGAAAAGAAAGGAGAGCAAATAGAAAAGAAAAGAGAAAAACTCTTACCTCTACCCCATGAGCCGAATAGAAGTCAGCAGTACCTAGACTAGCATAGAGAGTAAATCCAAGCTCCTTTAACGTCCTGACGCTGGGAAGCAGCTCGTTCTTGGACTAAAATATAATACGTAACATGGTGATTATGATAATAATAATAAAAGAAGACATCCTTAACGTTTTAAAAAAAGTATGCATGTGCCAAGGTATGAAATAATGAAATAACGTGCAGCAGAACGTTTTAAAAGTTGCAAACGTTTGTTTGAAGCCTCTATAATATTTAAATGTTAGAAGCTGGCAAAGTAATATCAATAATAATCAAATTTATCATCGTCCTCATTATCTTCACCACCATCATCACCATCATTATTATTACTACCATCATCATCACAACCATCATTATCATCATCACCATCATTTTCATCATCCTTGTCACCACCATTTATTACTACCCATCACCAATACTATCCTCATCATCATATTCTGTCATCATCATATTCCGTCATTATCATCATCATCACCACCATTACTGCATCATATTCACCAGCCATCACCATCATCAACATCATCATGACTATCCTCATCATCACCATCCCTCATCATTGTCACCATCATCAAACTGCCAAAAAAAAACGTGTATAGGGGAAATCTATAAACATACATTGAAACTTCCAATAGACAAGAGAATGGTTTTCTTTGGCATCTTGAATTTAGTGCTCAGTAATCCCTTGAGGTAAGCCTCGTAACGATTCTCACCAAAGCAAGCCACCTCTCCAGTACTTGCCATCTCTACCCCAAGCCTGCAGTCTGCACCGGCCAGCTGAGAAAACGAGAACTGAGGAACCTAGAAAATAAAATACTCGGAGATATTAGCATGTATTTGCTATCTTAAATTTGAGCGTGAAATATAGTTATTCGTATTGTACTGTAAAACCAAGACAGGAATGTGTTGGTCTGTAGGTTATTTTTCTTATTGTTTTCATTTAATAATCGTTTCATCATTCTATTTTTTCAACAATTTTTAACCAAACTTTTCGGCAAGTGTTGTGTTCATAGTTTATTCATAGCCATCGCTTATTTGCTTAGTTAATCTACTTTATTGTCTAGTTTGTATTTCGCTTCCAGTTTAACTCGATACTCCAGCGTCTCTTTCTTCGTGTGTCTAGTAGTTATAGGAAGCAATAGATCTTGGAGTTATAAGCCCAAAATATTTCTCAACTGTCGCACAACTCACAATGTTGGAGCGAGATATGTATCGCTGGGGAACACGACAGCGTGAGCAACTATCATCTGGGCGTGCAAAGATGGCATGTAAGGGTATTCTTAAAATTATAGCTTGCGCATCAAATAAAATATTTCCATTAAATGTGATTATATTCCATACATGTACTAGTAAAAACATAAGAAATCAAGGATTGGAATTATATCAATCCCAATATAACTACTCAGACAGTTGGATCATCATATTGATTAATGGAAACCAAAAACCCAGATGTCTCAAAATCATAGCTACTTGTCTGGTTCAGGTAATCATAAAAAGAAGTTTAAAACTGCATTTTTTACCTTGACTCCAACTCGTCCCTGACCATCAAGATCCAGAACAGACTCTACTTTCACATCACAGATGACCCTAGTCGCCATAGCAACAAAGTCGTGATCCAGGGTTTTGGAGACGAAAGGGAAGGAGCGAGAAACACGGAGGTTGCATTCAATCACTTTCAGTTGGTTATCCTGCAGAGAAAGAAAAAAGTTATATCAAAAGATTGTTACTAACCTTATAGTACAACCACCTTGACATTTTCCTGCTAGTCTGCTGTGAAAAACTAGTGATACAGTCTTTAAGTACAATTTTTTTTTCACAGTCACTGAACTGATTGGATGACTCAAAATCCATTCATCCACCATTGACCTATAATTTAACACTTGTCATTTTCAAGTTTAATCAATTCTCTAGCATGCCCAGTATACTCGTTACCAGTAGTAGGATGACTTCAAAGCTATCCATCTATCCATGATCCTCAATGATTCCCATTAACTTCATTTCACCCTTTCCTATTGATCTTGGACCATGGTTAACATGTTTCACCAAGTGCCCAGATAGAATCGTCTGAATCTCTAGCACCTAACTGTTAAGATAACTAGAGCAATCTTAATATACCTTGGCTATTAGCTGCATGTTGAAGGGTCCCGTCACAGACAAAGCTTCTCCAATAGCATAACAGATCTTTCTTATCTTGCTGATGGTCTCAGAATTCATGTCTTGTGGAGGTAACACCATAGTAGCATCTCCAGAATGCACTCCTGCATTCTCTACATGCTCAGATATTGCTATAGCAACCACTTCTCCATCACAAGCAATGGCATCTACATCAATTTCCTTGAATATGAAGAAGGAAATAAGAGAAAATATGTACGAAAGAAATTAAAGGACTTTAGTTTATTTTTTGAAGATAAAAGCCTTTGTTTACACCTGCATATTCATTTTACAATCCAAAAATTAAATACCAGGGGTGACCACTACCTGGCAGAATTAAGCTTGAGATTGAGATTATATACACATTTTGAGATTATATACAACACCAAGCCTGGCAGGACTCAAACCTGGGTCTCATTGATGAGATGTGAGCGCTCTCGCTGCTACGCCAGGCCTATGCTTCCCTAAATAGTACTAAATAGCACTGATGATACAATAGACCTTGCACTATTTTGTACTTAAGTGCAATATAAATTTACAGTTTCAGGAGACTAACCTTGGCTTCTTGAATAAACTTGGAGATGACAACAGGATGGTCCCTTGAGAGGAACACATCACTGGTGAGGTAGTTGTCAAGATCATTGTCGTTATATGCCACAATCATGGCTGCACCACTAAGGACATATGATGGTCGCACAAGACAGGGATAACCAACTGCCTGACAGAATTCTTTTGCATTCTGTAGTGAAAAAAGAAACCATAGTCAGGACTAAATCTATTACATCTTCTTGTAGGGGAAGAAAGGTCTCTYGAGAAGGCACACCTATTGCTGTTATCGTGCCATTTGTCCTGCTAGCTTCTATTTTTTTTCTTGCCATCAAGATTTTCTTAGGTTTTTCAGTACAATTTGCTAAAAATTAAGACTTGTCATACCTTAATGGTAGTAAGCTCTTTCCATTGAGGTTGTAGCATTCCAATATTGTCTAACATTCTGGAGAATTTGAATCTATTTTCTGCATTGTCAATTGATTCTGGCGATGTCCCTAAAATCCTTGCCTAAAATTTAAAAATATTAATTTTTAAAAAAATATTAAAATTTAAAAATTAAAAATGTCCAAACTAAAGGATGATTACCCTCTACACCCACCCATACACACCTGTTGTCTATGTAGGTGCATGGCTATGTTATTGGGTAGCTGCCCACCCATACTAAGGATAATTCCCCTCCATACCCACCCATACACACCTGTTGTCTACGTAGGTGCATGGCTATGTTATTGGGTAGCTGCCCACCCATACTAAGAATAATTCCCCTCCATACCCACCCATACACACCTGTTGTCTATGTAGGTGCATGGCTATGTTATTGGGTAGCTGTCCACCCATACTAAGAATAATTCCTTCTGGGTTCTCCTTTGTATAGATATCCATCACACTCTGAAAATTAAAAAAGTGAACATAAATTAAGCAACACACTTAAAAAATATATTTTGAGATCAAAATTAGGAATTGGAATTTAGCATGTTGGGTAATATAAGGAGAAAGGAAAAACAGAAAATTCCTCTAAACTCTATTTACATGTGATGCTGAGTCCAGGAATCAAAGGCAAGACCTCAGGTGAGGTGTAAGTGCACATACTGATAACAGTCATTTTAATATTGTTTTTATTCCCATACCTCAAAAGATATTTCATCAAAGTACAGCCTGTCACACTCGTCATAGTCTGTGCTCACAGTTTCAGGGTTGTAGTTGACCATGATTGTTTGCTTACCAAGCTACAAATAGAATATCAAGATGCATTCTGGTCTAGCTTGGGTACCAACAACACCACCCAAGCTAGACCACAATGCACCACTATTGCTATCACAGACAAGTTCCATGAAGAAAAAATGAGAAGTAAATAAATATTCATTGCTTTCCCCGTATTGAAAGAAGTACTGTTTACCTTGGTCAAGGAGGGTCTGTTCATCAAGGAAACAACTATATTTAAAAGTACAGTATTTCTATACATTCTTAAAGACCTTATTCATCTTGGTGCAACATTTTTCCTTTACAGAACATGTGTCATTCCCTAGAGTATCATTTCTTTGTTTAAGGCTTGTGCATGAGAAGACAAATGAATATGGATACAACTCAAACAAAGAATCTTCTCCCCAAGAGAATGACATGTGGCCAGCCTGTAATGGGTACACACTGCACCACAACAAATAAAGTCTATCAAAATAGTATTGTTATCTTACTTTTCTTAGTTCTCTTATACATCCCACAGCACAGCAGTCAAACTCAACACTACTACCAATCCTATACACCCCAGAACCAAGTACCATGATGGCATTTCCAGGAAATGTAAGGTCATCCTCCATGGCATTGTAAGTCAGATATAAATAGTTAGTACATGCCGGATACTCAGCTGCTACTGTGTCTATTTGCTTCATGAATGGAGTGATTTGCATTTCAAGACGGAGTTTTCTGACAGCCAATTCAGTGCTGTAGAGAGAATTGGAGCATATATTATATCAAGAAATGACTGTAACCTTTGAAAATATAGAGGTTGGCACAATGGTGGAGTGGTTTACTAAGACTGTGAAATAGTCGACTAATAGAGGATAGTAGATCTTATATACATACATATACTGCAGACCTGTCTATGAGTCAATAGGGCGAAGGGCGAAGGCCGAATCTTTAATTTATGTTGTTCTTTAAGTGGCAGAGCTATAGGAGGAGGGTAGATACATCTTGGGTAGTACATTACCTGTGAATGCACTTGGCTATTTGCTTGTCTGAGAAGCCAAGCTGCTTTGCTCTTAACAGATGTTCATAAGTGATCTCAGGTGCCTAGATAAAAAGACTGTTATACTGGTGTAAAAAAGATATCAGTTAAWTGAAAACATTATAATAATCACCATAATGACCACTTGAGCAACAACGTTACCATTCACTCAGCAACAACAAGATAGCAAATTGCATCAATAATTTACATTGACAACATCATAATAGTCCCCTTCACAGTTCCCTGCGCCATCCTGAAAGGTAACCATGCCTTTGCATCGAAGTGAGACAAACGGTGAGCTTGCAATGATAGAGACATGTGAATAATTGTCCAAGGGTGTTAAAAAAGGTCTCTATCATTGCATGCTCACCGTTTGTCTTTCTTTGATGCGAAGGCACGGTTACCTTTCAGGATGGCACAGGGAACTGTGAAGGGGACTATTAATCATAGCAGCTGCAACAATGACAACATCAACAGCAAACACACAAAGACAACTAACTAAACAACAAATCCCAGCAAAATCATCCTGAGCCAGTGTAACAAAATTTTTTACCATCTAAAATTATTTTTTTTGATAATATTCAACTTCCATGGCATTAAACAAGCATGTACTGTACTRTTACTGTAGTAAGTTGTGTAAAGTATGAACAGGTGATTATGAAATACTACCTTGTCTATTTGTGACAATTGTGTGTGAGATGATACACCCTGCAAAGTATAGACATGAGTTTTAAATGTCAGGATATGTTGGAATAAAGGTTATAAAAATGGCTTGACAAATCCTGATCAAATCAAATGAAAAGATGTGTCAAGATTGAACAGAAGACAGAAGATAGTTGCTGAATTGAGTTTCGAGATCAAGGACCATGGATAAACCCAAAAAAATGGGGTGGGGGGGAGGGGGGTAATATTGGAAAATATAAGAGACTAGTATGGGAAAAAGTGGGGGGCTAAGACTGGGAGTGTTTGTTGGGGGCCATAGCCCCCCAGCTTCCCCCCCCCTCCCCCTAGTCTCTGCAGTTCCTGGAGTTGGTAGACATCAGACAACGTCCAGCCAGAATTGGAACTTGTCCGAGTTAATACTAATTTGGCCAGCAATCATGACTGGTGACTGACCGGCCATCATGTAAAGCCCTGATATTGTTTTTATTAAGAGAAATCTTGGCTCTGTTCTCTTCAGCTACGGATTTGCTTCCTAAGAGTTCAACTTTTTTGACTTTTGTACACATTACTGTACATGTATGTATCCTTGTGTCAAATCCTTTAAAAGAAAACTAAACTAAGATGGCCAAATCATTTATCATATGGTTGCTCTGCTCACAGGGGCTGTACTGTAGTTGTAGTTGCACCCTCATCTTGGATCCACCCATGTATAAATAACAAAGAAAAATTATGAAACATTTAATCATCTTACCTTAGCTGTTTCAGTCCTATAAGACTTTAACAGTGCATTATAATCAGTAATACRCTTCATGCGGCTTAGAAACCATTTGTCGATCTTAGTCAACTCATACAGCCTGTCTATGGTGTAACCCTCCTTCAACGCTGCTGCTAGGACATGGATGCGGTTGTCTGACGGCTGATTTAATTCCTGAAACATTTTAAGAAAATTAATATCCTTTTATCCAAATAGCTGTTTTAGATATTTCATAGTAACCATTGTATGGGGCAGGAAAAATGGAATGGCAATCTTAGTGAAAACGTTAAAATAAAAATAAGATGGTTTTTCAGTGGACGGGCATGACGACTGGCTGCATTAGATGGGTCCATGTGGACAATGTTGGTCAATGTGACAGGTCAACGGGACTGGCCCAAAGAACCATTTGGCTGGACAAATACCTTAGTATTTTGGCTGAACATTGTCCATTGACTATTTTCTTTAGCCCATACGTGGACCATATAATATACTTGCAGTTAGAGGCACCTTCATAAACATGTACTCTTGAAATAATATTTTTGAACTGTGCCATTGTTATATATTTTATTCATTGTGGTGATTAGTGTCAAGAGCTTAAAATAACAGCCAATTAGTCGCCAATCATGATCGCAGGCYAAATGTTTTAGCTTTGTCATACCTCATTTTTGGCTAAATGTTACTGATTAAAATGACTGGCAAGGGAAAGATTTGACCCTACAAGCCCCAGTTCTGGCTGGACATTGTCTGATGTCTGGTTGTTATCTTAAGCCCTGAGTGTTGTCAATAACATATAGTGTTCAACCTGATTGCTCAGAGCTAATGAACTATTCCCACTTACCACATCTGAAGGAGTATGCTTATGAGAGTCAAATCCCAGATTGCCCTCGTCAACCATTCTGATCGCTTTTTGGAGAGCTTCTTCAAATTTTCTACCAATCGCCATTACTTCTCCAACGCTCTTCATGCAACTTCCAATCTGTGCAAAACAAGCAAAGATATCATTCAGTAATGTCAATCCAGTTTTCATCAATCCAGTTTTCATCAATCCAGTTTTCATCAATCCAGTTTTCATCAATCCAGTTTTCATCAATCCAGTTTTAATCTTATGGAGAGCATGTTTCTGCCCCACCCCCACCCCCTAAAACATAAAAGTTCCACAGAGTTGTATATTTTTGACTGATCTGTGTTTGCATAGTTCATAGTTGGGATTTCTTCAAAAAAAAGAAATGTAATATACCCTAGGGTGCCCATATGGAATCCTCCCCCCCTCTTTGCCCAAACCTCTCACAGACCCTCTTCACCCCTCCTCCTCAGAGAAATCTAGTATGGAGAGTATGAATATAGAGTCCATTTTTATTCCCAACTTTAGAAAAACCCTCTTGAGGGGAACATGGATATTTTCTGGAATTATACATATTATATAAATAATTTTTGACCTTTTTTGCACCATACCTTTGTGCTGACTTTGTTAAACTTCTTTAAGTCCCATCGAGGGATTTTCACTACCACATAGTCCAGACTAGGTTCAAAACAAGCAGTTGTTTTGTTTGTGACAGAGTTGTGTAGCTCTGGAAGAGGTTTGCCCAATGCTAACTTTGCTGCTACATAAGCTAGTGGGTACCCTGTGGCTTTAGATGCCAATGCAGAACTTCTTGACAATCGGGCATTAACCTCTATGATGTAATACTATGAAGAAATTACAAAGCTATTGTCAGTCATTAATATTTATTTCCAAAACCAAACCAAACTTAGCTTCTATTTTATTTTACACTGAAACAACCTATGAACTGATCCAAGTCAGGGCATGGTTAATTTACAGGCCAAATTACATGCAGCTTTTCCGGAGTTGCAAAACATGTTGGATCATGGGGTTGTTTTAGGGGACTCTTTAATACTTATGTGCTGTCTTTTTACATACATAGTTTATTCAAATCGCAAATAAATTATTGACAAATAGTAAAATACAAGTAAGAGCAGAGGCTAGCAAAAAGCGATACAAATAAGACAACAAAGCACAATAATAGGCGACTTGAAAGGAAGTTATGAGGTTATCCCTATGTGAAAAC
>NW_022261893.1:220190-239375 GCF_009602425.1 Actinia tenebrosa
AAGGCTTGGGGTTGTCTTCCTTTAAATCTTGTGCTAGATCGTTAATATACGCCCATCGAGCAAAGTTGCATTTCCGTTTGACTGTGTTGTTTAAACTACGGTACTTTACCCACAAATTCTCATCATTACGTCTTTTTGCTCTTTTGTAGAGTGACTTCTTCTTTTTACATTCTTTTTTTTCGCTCTCTGGTAGTGAAATGTGATAGGAAACCTAATTGTTGTGCTAATTTTTATATTTATTTCTTTTCCTCATGCATAAAATGTCAACTGATTAATGAAGCCCCCTGCCCCCCCAAACAGCCCCATAATGCATTGCATTCCTTCAACTTCAGAAAGGCTAATTGCAGCTTAGGTTGTTGAAACTGGAGATCCTGGAAAAAAGCCCTTGAATCAAGGGAGAGAACCAATAAACTCTACTTCCATGTGATGTTGTGTACAGGAATCAAACAAGAGACACCAGAGGTGAGAGTCGATTGAGCTACCTACAGTATCAATATGTGAATTTTTCTTTCTTACAAGGTAATCATTACTTACTTCTTTGGAGTTAGGGTCTAGTGCATACTGGATATTGCATTCGCCGACCACACCCAAGTGCCTAATAACCTTTATTGCTGTGCTACGAAGCATGTTATATTCATCATTACTCAGGGTTTGACTGGGTGCAACCACTATAGACTCTCCTGTATGGATTCCTAGAGGATCCACATTCTCCATGTTACAAACCTGTAAAAAATAAGAAATGTAATGACTGGACAGAACTTTAAAATACATGGAGGATAAACTAGCTTAAAAACAATATCTACACCAATCTAGGACTAAAAATAAGGGCTGCTAAATGGCTGGACATGATGACTGGCCATATCAGAGTGATCGACATGTGTGACCCGTCAATGCGATAGGTCAACAGGACTGGGCAATTACTGTATGTGTTTGGCCAGACAAATGGCAATTATGCCAGAAATTGTCCATTGAGCTGTTATTTCAGACCTGCAATCACTCCCATTGAGAGGGTTTTCTATGAGCTTCACTCCACAATCACACTCCACACAACACTCAACTCACATGTTGAGGAAAGTCATTAACTGGGAAAACTCAAGGGATATAACTTCATATTGATCCAATATGAATGAATATAGCACTGTGGAGCACAAACTGTGCTTAAACTCTGTTTAGGGATTAAGATTTACATGTATGGCATATCATCCATGGTGATTTCATATGAAAGTGGAATCCCAAAATCTTGAACATTCTGAGGACCAGCTAAAGAGTTTGAAAATAATAGGGGCTCAAGATATCCAGGGTAAACTATATAGTGATGCAACTCCACTGTACACAGCTTCAAGCTGGGAAGTTCTGCACATCTGGAGTTTAAGAACTTACTGTGATACAGTTGTCAAAAGCATCTCTGACGACTTCATACTCAATTTCTTTCCATCCTTTCAAGGATTTGTCAACAATAATCTGTTTAGTGTTAGCAAAAGCCACTGATGCCAAAGCAATCAACTGTTCCTTGTTGTCGGCAAAACCTGATCCTAACCCTCCTAGTGCGAAAGCCGCTCGTACCATGACTGGATAACCTATCCTCTCGGCAGCTGAAATAGCCTGGGAATATACAAGAGTATTTATCGTTTACTTAATCTAGTATTTAGAACTGTAGAGCTATGCCTTTTGAATGGCATAGTCAGAGCATGTTGTTGTGTGAAGTGACAATCAAGGTGCATGCATTTATCATCGTTGTTAAAAGAAAATGTTTTTGCACTTGAATTGATAGCATACCTGTTCAACAGAACATGCTGGCTGACTTGGTGCAACTTTTTCATTAATTCCTTTCAATTTTTCAGCAAACATTTGTCTGTCTTCTGTGCATACGATAGAACTAACAGGGGTACCCAACACCTTGACATTGTATTCCTCTAGAACATTCTTATCCCTCAACTCAATGCCACAGTTAAGAGCAGTTTGACCACCAAATGCAAGGAGAATACCTCCTGGTCGCTCACTTTGGATAACCTATAGATAGGAGGAAAAAAAGAAGGTTTTTATGGGTGTAAATAAATAAAGTACACATGTTGCAGGGCTAGAACTTAATGTTGACTTTTTAGAAATCAGGTCATCAGACTACACCACATACCACTCCCATGGAGACCTATTACATATAAGTATTACTGAATAGAGGGTTTGCACCATCATGTGCCAGCAACCATGATACAACTTGCACTGCCTGTGGTTAGATAGCAGAACAATAAAATCCCTTTGCTCTCTGAAATTGAATTCTTTATCATGTAAAAGGATTGTATTGTTGCTGCCATCTAACATGGCTGCCGTCACATGATGGTGCAAAACCTCTATATACTGAATATATCATGCATACCTGGGTAACATAGTCTAATGTGATGGGAAGGAAATAAACCTTATCGGCCAATCCCTTTGATGTCTGTACAGTAGCAATGTTAGGGTTAACAAGAACTGTCTGGACACCCTCTTCTTTTAATGCCTTGATGGCCTGAAAAGTGAAAAAAAAAAGTATTATTATATTTGAACAGAAGCCCATTTCCTCTTTAATGTTTGTGTAGTTCCAAAAGATTTCCATTCCCCACCAGATCGAGGAGATTTGAAAAAAGGTCTCCCCACTCCTCTGGAATTTCCAATTTTTCTTCCACACAAACATTTTAAATTTTGTTTTTCCTCCCACCCCCACCCCCTGGCAATTTTCGATTTCCTCTATGGATATTTTTGGAACCAAAGATCGTGTTATAACACAGCAATAATATTTGTGTCCTGATTGGCTGGCTGCTATGAAACAAAAAACAATATTGGATGCAGTATGCATGCACAAGTGATTATGCAAGAGTTTCTATTTTTACTTTGATGAATGGAGTTATAAATCTTCTGGTTTAAAGTGCAGAGGCAAGATGTCTATTCCTCATGCAACTTTTCACTTCTTTTATGCTTAGCAACCTCCAGAATTGGACATACACACTAAGAATTGACCACTGATTTAACATTTAGTGTTTATATATATCTACCTGTGATCCTGAATAGTCAAACTCCCCAGCCTGTCCAATTGACAGACCACCAGATCCCAATATTAAAACTTTTTTGGGTCTTTCTTTTAATGAAGAGCAGAACACTGGTGGTTCAAAGTCAAACTGCTTCTTTATCCTCTGTTTTACAGTCATATCGGGGTCTGTTTTGGACTTAAAGCTCTTCACTGCCTCAATAAAAATATCAAACAAACATTCCAGATCTCTTGGTCCTCCCTTGTGTTCAGGATGAAATTGAACACTGAAGAACGGCCGAGTGTTATGGATTATTCCTTCATTTGTTTGGTCGTTAGCGTTAGTGAATAAAGGAGACCAGTTGTCAGGGAGGGAGTCGACGTTGACAGCAAAGCCATGATTTTGAGTGGTGATGAAGCATCTGTTTGTGTCATGGTGAATACAGGGAATGTTGTGACCACGATTGCCATATCTATATAAAAAAAGTATGCTTTTAATATCGTAATTTTAAATTATCATTAACATTTTACAGTTCTGTTCAGTGAGCACGAATAATAGTTCCCAGTTGAAATTGGAGTTTCCACACATAGCAAGATACTTTTTACTATGCATGGCAACACCGACCTTGGCTTGGAACTATTGTTTGTGCTCCATGTAATTTGCAAATCACATCTAAATGATTTACTATGGTCATCAAGACTTTAAAGCTATAATAATTTCGTGCAACTCACTTCATTTTAAAACTGTTACATCCAATAGCTAAAGATAACAACTGATGTCCAAGGCAAATACCAAAGAGTGGCTTAGCATTTTTATCCGTGACATGCTTCCTTATATTCTCAATAGCTGTGAAAGAAAAGCTTGGATCTCCTGGACCATTGCTGAGGAAAATGCCATCAAATTCTGTAACAAATGACAAAGAACATATTTTTAAAATATGCTTTAACATGGACCAATGAGTTTGTGGTCTGTAGGAATTCTAAATTCATTCAAGGATCCAATTTGAAAAATTTCAAGGAATATTACACAATTGAGAATTCAAAATGGGGGGCAAAAAGCCAAACAGAGAGCACTCATGTGAAAAAGCAAAGAAAGCACAAATGTGATTGTCCAATTATCATATGGAAGTAGTAAACTCAACGAATAAAATCCATTAAAACACTAGTCATAACTTCATACCTCCATTTTTGACCTCTGGATTGAAATCATAGTTCCATGGTACAACCTTGACACATACACCCCTTGAGACAAGGCAGCGGATTTGGTTGGTTTTTATTCCACAGTCTAGTGCTATGATCCTTGGCTGGCCAGTTGGGTTGTAGGTTTTGGGTGTCTATGAAAAATCGATGGTAAAATCCTTTAGATTTTATCAATTATTCTGGGCTAGACTACAGGTTACTCACTAATCAAATTTGAATTTATCTCGCTAGGTCTTATATGTAGAGGAAAACCAGAAAAAAACCCTCAAATCTGAACTGAACCTGAAATGCAAGAGGTGAGAAATAAGTGCACTAAGGAATCCTCACTACCACCTTTTCATTTTTCATTCCTAGGGGAAAGGATAAAGCAAGTGAGCTGCTACTCATTTAGTCTTTAATGTGGTCATGTAAAAACAGCTCACAACTTTTGTTTCCATCGTTTTGGTTACTAACAATTTCAGCTGTAATCTTGTTTGAAAAATGTTRACATCTTTACCTTACATGAGACCTCATCTACAAGGTTTCGTACATTTGGATCTTCAAAGGCGACAGAGTCTGCTTCAACCCCATCAAGTACTATCTTTCCTAACATCATTCCTTCTTCTCTTATTTTCTTTGTCAAAGCTCTTGTGTCAATTCCTGCAAAGTAGTTTAACACATTAAAATGAATTATTATCAACCTATCTAACCACCAAAACTAGTACATAATACTTTAACTTGTATCCAAAATTATATTAGGGTGGCATGGGTCATGTGTGCTGCTAATGCGTGGTCTTTCACGGCTGTGAGTCCAACGGCTCGGGTCGCTGGTTTGAGCCCTGTGGTCGCCACATGTGAATTGAGTTTGTTTGATGTGTTGTTCTCTCCTATGCTACGAGGGTTTTTCTCCGGGTTCTCCGGTTTACCTCCCTCCGTAAAAACCAACGTGTGAGTTCAGTGTTGTGTGCATAAATAAATGTAATGAGATTGAGTGTGAATGAAAGCAGGCCCACATCAGCAAAACTTGCCAAAATAATTAGCCTGCTCTTATAAATGAAATAAATATATATATATATTTGAATTGTACATTGTAATTTGTACATATTCTTCTCTACCAAATACTTGCTACATCTGTGTGTAATTATAATTTGTTAGCAATTCAAAATAAAAGCTATTATCAATTTTTGTTTAAAAGTGTAAAAAGAAAGTATTCAAAGCAAAACCCTTTTTAATGAGGAAGAGATCAATATCGTGCCACTTGGGCAACCTCAATGTCAAAATAATGATATTAAAGGTAGTCTAAGCAGGAAATTTTTAACATCCAACAACTACATACCAGTGATTCCTGGAATTCCTTTCTCTTTCAGCCAATCAGAGAGAGACTTTTCAGCATTCCAATGACTGTATTCCTCTACATAATCACCCACTATTAACCCAGCTGCCCAGATTTTATCAGATTCAAACTCTTTATCAAGGTCATGTTCATCCTTCTGGACGCCTGGGATACCATAGTTACCAATCAGTGGGTAGGTTAGGACTAACAACTGTGATTGGTACGATGGGTCAGTCAGAGACTCTGGGTAACCAACCATTCCAGTCTGAAACACTAAAAGAAATGGAGTGCTTAAGTTCATACACATTTTGCAGATAGAAAATATATTCTCATACTCATGAATATTTAATGAGGAGAAAACAAAGCAAATCACTACTGTGACGGTGGTTTGGAAATGTGTTCTTAATTTGCATTAAATTTCGTAAACTTTTTCTTTGATTTTCTCCAAGAAATATTCATTAGTTTGAGAAGTAATTTCAAACACTTGAGAGAGTTCTTCCTCCGATTTCCAAACACCTCAAAGTCAGTTAAAAAAACCCGGCTGCGCCTCGTTTTTCAACTCACTTTTCGGTGTTTGGAAATCAGAGGAAGAACTCTCTTGTGTGTTTGAAATATTACTTCATAACATTTGTTTTAAGTTGCCCTTCCGGATCTATATGCTTTGTTATGAATTATTTTTCTGTTATCAATTAATTTTTTTTTTATTTGGTGTCTTTATCATTGAATGATTAAATAACTTGTAAAAATAATTTCCATAAAAGCATGTTTTGATTTTTTAAGATTAAAATCACCCCACCCCTCCCCCCATGAAATGTTAACTTACACAATGCACGCTGGGATAGATACACACACGTGGAAGATCGATCGCCGGAGCGAAGATCCGTGAGTTGTCACGTATTTGGTTTTTTCTGATGAAAAAATTCTCATAAGAGACCCCATACACTGCCTATTCCTTATTATAAAACCATTCATGTCGTAGTTCTTCCATACTGAGGTTTGCTTCATTATTTTAGCGGGAAAATAATGGCTAAGTTAACGCAGAAACCCCAAACTTGCGAAAGCTATGAAATCCTTCTTTTCGTACAGCATACTAGACCAAGAGTTCCTTTTAATTTTCCTCTTTTGACAAATATTATTTTTTAACTTGTTAGACTTTCTTTAACCAGAGTAATAAAGCCTCAATAACGACTAAAATGATAGTCTTAAGTCAAGGATTTTTTTAGGTAAACTGGTCCACACGTGCGTCCTACGAGGTAAAGATTCTAGAAGCCGATTCATTCAACCCAAAAATTCATTTAATTTACTCACCGACTTCACCAGATACACTCTTATGGGCTCCAAAAACCTTTCCTCTATAGACGGTACCATCGTTAAGTATTAGGCTTGCCATGGTTGTTGTCGTGAGTTGAGTTTCTTCGGATTCCTGACCAGAAAAGTACGACCACAGCGACGCCATTAGCCGACTGAACCGAATTTTACCGCGAATCGATCCTTTGAACCATTTGAATGGAGCCCATTCCTCTCCCGTCCACAATAAACTATTGCACCATCTACAGGTACAGTGCTGTATTAAAGTTTTTCTTACAATAACAATAATTTCGATGGATAAACAATGAAAATAATTTATCTTGTTATAGTGTGGGTTTTGGTGTAACTTCGAGCTATAATTTACTATCAAAAGTACGTGGTCACGTGACTCTTAGATTGAATACTTTTTACTTTATTCTGTTCAATTTAATTTAAGTTTGTTTTATTCCATTCATATTATTTCTTTTTATTCCTTTCCATTTTATTCCATTTTCTTTTACTCTATTCTATTCCATTCCATTGCACTCCATTCCATTCCTTCCCTTTATATTCCATTCTATTCTATTCTTTCCCATTCTAATATAATGCGTTCCATTCCACTCCATCCCATTCCAKTCCACTTTTTCTCATTCTATTCTATCCCATTCCACTCCATTCTATTCTTTCCCATTCTAATATAGTTCATTTTATTCAACTCCATTCCATTTTTCTCATTCTATTCTGTTCCATTCCACACTATTTTATCCCATTCCATTATATCATAGTTTTCCGCATCATATTCCATTCCATTCCACCCCCGTATACTCCATTCAATTCTATTCTTTAAAAGGAAAATAGTGAAAGTCGTCTAAATTTTAATAGAGTGCATGTATAGCACAGATCGCTATGCCGGTGTTCTGGGAATTCCAGAGGTGGCCCACGTAGTAAAATTCAAGTTCGTGCGCAACTTTTTCTTCTGTTCCCTCCCCTTTAATATATTCTCCTCTCCTCCCAAATGCAGTGCTGATTCTTGCTGAACGCTAAATAAAGCCACTGGACCAACATTGAGAAAGGTAGGTTGGTTGAATAACTTTTTGCATACAAGTTTACATGTAGGTGACTGAAAAACAGGGGGAGGGATGCAAAAGCCCCACCAGTTTTTGTCCAATATTGCAGCCGTTTTCATTTGTACCACTGACCTTTAACTAAACCGTGTACCACCATAAAAACGGGGCTAAGATTGGGAAGTTGACTAGTATGGGAAAACGTGGGGGAGATTGGAAAATATTAGAGACTAGTATAAGTATAGGAAAAGGTTGAGTGAGGGAGCTATAGCCCCCTAGACCCCCCCGCCCCCCTCCCCGTCTCCGCGGTCACTGTTTAATGACGTCCGCTACGACAACTAGGTAAACTCTAAATAATCAAAAACGAAAGGTTTACTATATATCACTCAGAAAATAATTACAAAGGTATACTTTTGATTGTGATATTGCCATATCTGTGAGATGAATCGTGAACAAATTGTTCATATTGTTATATTTTTCCGTCATTAATTCGACTTTTGCGAGAAGCATATATGAAATACTAATGTCTCCACCACATTGAAACCAGTTAAATAATAATCTAAAAAAACAATTTTATGTCTTTTTTGAATAGCTTCAATTAACAACGATATGTCTAATGCCTTACCATTAGGGATTCATTTTCGAGACAGCTCAAACAATTGCTGGCTTAGGTCGTCGGTATACGTAAATAATTATCTGATTGTTTGGATATTATTTAGTATTTATCCATCAAACTACTGACAGCCCTTCTCATTAAAATTCTATAGTCGTGTGTCTTTGTCAACCAAAGAATGCCAACTATAAAAACAAACTTACGACTTGCCATATAAGTTCTAATCTCCCTTAAAAACAAGAACAACAAATGATGAGTTGGTGAACGAATACTTTAAGATTATTTCGCGCCGATATAAAATGGCCAGCAGTACACGAACAGTTTTGGATAGTCATTATTGCTCAGGAGCAGAACAATTCAGGGAGCATAAGTCTGTCAAAAGAGTGTCTTTTCTTGAAGATGACAAGATTGTTATAATTCCGAACAACGAAGAATACGAAAGCGCCAAAGCTTTTACGACTATTCCTCGATGTATTCCTGGACCAAGTCGGATATCTTCACTGTCCCCGCACACTACAACTGGACTTGCAAGGGCTGGTCTGAACGGTGCTCTAAAATCACAAACACAAAAGCGATTCCTGAAAGCTGGAGATACTGGCTCTCTCAGATCAAAAGAAAAACAAGTAAAATCAATACTTAAAAAAAGTTCCACGCAGAGTTGTCTTCGAAAAAGTCGATTTTATGATTCCTTTAGAGAGGAATATGATATTCCTAGCATAAAGTATAACGGTGGAGTTGATCAAAAAGACAAATCCTACGAGAAAACAAAACTAAACTCCAGTTTTTACTTCAAAAACAACGAAGGTTCTGAAGGATCGCATAGTTACAGCGATTTCTTGAAAAGACAGAGAAGTGGAACCACAGGAAGTCCACAGACAAGTACAGGACCCTATTTCTCTAAAACTAACTTTTCTCCCACAAGGACATTAGTCCAGAGGCATGGCAACTTGAGTGTCGTGAGTTCCACGTCACCTGATGAACCGTACAGAAAATCCGAAATAAGTAAATCGTCTTTATCGTTGGTTCGTACTTGTAAGAGTGATGCCCCACTAGGTGTTGTGGGTAACATGCTCAATGTAAGTGATCTGTACCCACTTCTTAGTAACTTGCAAAAGAATTCATTGTCGTCAAGTGACTCCATTTTATCAAGGCATCAAGGGGTTGGGGGTAGGTACATCCCTGCGAGGGAGCTCATCTCGAGGTCTGGGAGTAACGCATCCCGTCATACCAGAAACTCATCCACTCAAAATTCTGGTTCAACCCTTCGCGGATTTTCGAGCAATTCGACACAGAGTAATGTTAGCGCTAGAGCTTCTTCAGGACTGGGTAGAGCAGCAGAATTATCACTATTACATCGACTTCGTAAGTTTGAAAGGAATGATCCACCTTACGTAGCGTGGCAGGCATCAGAGATGAATATACATTCGCCAAATACTACCATTCCTACAAGAGCTAGTGGTTTGACCTCTATTTATGGAGGGAGTTTGGGGAGTCGCATTAGCACAGTGAGAAGTCCAAGTAGCCAGTTTTATTATTGAACATAAATAACGCTTATTGTTAAAATTTAGCAGAATAAAAACGAAAAAATGTATATTGTCGTTCTACATCAGAGGTGCAAATTAATTCTTTTATTTAAAATATATTAACACCTTTAGTGAGTGTTTGTTTGTTTACTTTTTTGTTGATAAGCATAAACGTATACTGTATTACTGAGCTTTCAAATTGCCCTTAACTTCGAGCCTTTTCCTGACCTTTTCGGCTCAGCTGATGGTATACTGACTTGTGACCGTAAGGATGTGCTCTAAGGCCCACGACACGAGAGCTTTAAACTCAGAACACACTTGTGGAAAGAAAGCTGGGTGATTTTCGTGGCACTCATAATCATTGCAATAAACAGACTGATGTTCGTAGTCAGCAAAGTGGTTTATTAGTCAAATGACCAGTTGATGACTCTCGTGGGAGTCATTATCGTTTTAAAAGGCTGACAAATAAATCCTAAGGGAGGGGACCCTGAGTATGATAAGGTCGATAAACAAAACTAGCAACAACTTGAATTCCAACAGCTCTAGAATTAAGTTAGGGCATGGCTAACACACAGGTAACGTTTAAATTTCAGTTAGTCTGTTGGGTTTTGTGAAGGGAGGAAAACTGAATAGAAAATGCTGAATCTATTACCTGTTCACACCATACCTTTAGACGTGTTGAAAATTTGTTTAATCAAACTAGAGACCGTTCACGCCGACCGCACGCAAGGCTAACTAAACAAAATGAAGGCCAAACAAGGAAGGACGTGGGCAATGATAGACGCAATAACAACTAAACAAGGTTAGTTGGTGTGAACGGGGTATTGGAATCAAACCCGAGTCACCAGATCGACTGAGAGTCGAGTGCACTACTCATACTGCAACACAACCCTAAATGGTTCCCTAACTGACTTGATTGTCGGTTTTATATACTAGTACTGTGGCCCATAAAGGACATGTAGCACTGTTAGAAGAGTTGCTGCAAATAAGAATACTGCATGTCTACCCAAAGGTACTCAACGGTACCCCACTTCCCATTCCCCGCGCACAAATAAATATCAAACCCCTTACTTGTTTCATGCAACTTCGAGAAAAAGAGAGCTGTAATATTTCTAGATAAAGACTTAAAAACCGCCAGACAATTTTTCTAAAGCMGGTACCACGAAGAGAGTCGACGTTCGTATTCTATACCGAGGGAAATTTATTTAGCAGTTCTCCAAAGGTTTTCTTCTGTTCTCTTTATTGTTTTCTTTTCTTCGAAGTAGGATTTGTTTTTGGCAATCATTCTGATTTATTTAAGAAGGATAATGCGTCTTTTTAAGATAATGTTTTTGGCTGTACCAGAAAAACGTCATAAGTTATAAAAATATTTAAAAAACAAACGCCGAGTAAAAGTTCTCGCAGCGGGCTGCAATGGTTGGTATTACGAACACGTCATCATTCTCCTGAACGTCCTGACAGCTTTGTTAGGTCATGTAGCGTAGGGTAATACGAATATCAAGATAAAATAGAAAAAGAACAGGAGATTCTGGTGTAAAACCCTGCAAAACCTGCTCCTGCTGATGCATTTCCAAAGAGAATGTATCGTTAACGCATTTATCACTATGGAAACAACACCTGTACTAATGCGAGTGGGAGTTCTGCATTCACAAAGCGATGTAAAAGGGAAAAAAACACGCAGTTGTGCACTTAATCATGTAGATAATGATTTGACTCCCAATTTCCTGGATAATATCCTCGACGACAACAAAAGAAATTGTACTTTAAGGCATGATTGGCACGTCCTAAGGCTCAGTGTCACATCGATTTGTTTCTCGATCAGCGCGGGTCGTTGCTCTCGACTTTTCGCATCATGACAGATTTCGCTCCCCATGTAAATATGGCTTTAAGGCAGATAATCGAATCGGAGCGCTTCAACCCCGACGAATTSCGCCACCGAAAATTAACCTTATCACAAAGTTTCTGTCTTCTGTGGCAGAACCCGAAGACAGGTGAAGTGCCGGGGCGAATGGTCGATGAAGTGTTGCATATTACAGCCGTTGCTGCTGTTCTTCTCGACTTGATGGTGCTGGAGAAAATCGCATTGCAGTCGGAGAAAGAGTCTTTCATTACTAGGACTTTTTCTCAAACGTCAAGAGAAATCATCGTGAAAGTGAGTCTAGTGGTTAAGGATGCTTTTTTAGTTTAACTCAGTATTCATAGTAGAACGCAAGTCAACGCAATGTTTTTCTTGCCACGAGTACGCGCACACGCTAGACTTTTTGAATCAGCCATTTTCACGTCAATTTAAGAATTCGTAATTATATATTTTTAACATTTCGCTAATAGCGTTAGTGAAAAATAAATCCATAAAAAGAAAAATTATTTGATTTGAGGGATTTTAGTTTTTTTGAATTATTTTGCTTTTCAGACATGGAAATCTGATTTAAAAAGTCTAACATTTTATTTAATTTTACTTCAGTTTAGTTCTCCAACCTTGTGTTGCGCGAAGAAATAGGTGTTTTTGTTCGAAAGTCAGTTTTTGCATGAAATGGTTTGGAGGAAGGAAGAAAATCTTCGCAGGGCAGAATAGAACGAATAAGAAAACTCTGAATTCATTAACACTTTATCAGAAATAATATTTGCTAACGGAAGTGGAATAGTCGAGACTGTTTTTAAGCCGATCACTCTTAAGAGTCATCACAATTAAAATTAATCCAATCAAAAAACACTCTTGCTTCATAGCACAGAATGCACCATCTCGCATTCAACGCGTACCGCTGTTTTTGAAGACCACAGACTCATCTCCACAGGCTTAGCCTCGTTTTTAAGTCAGGTATTTCATGGATACCATTAAGTCAGTGGGATTTCAAAACATTGGTATTGTTCAAGCTGCACATTCTTTGCATTACAATTTACTTTTTTAAATGATTTGTTTTTTAAAAGCTAAGCCTGTGCAGGTGAGTCTTTGATCATAAAACAAAGTGAAAATGAAATAAAGGACTATTGCACATAGGCGCGCGCGCGATAGGAAATGAATAAGCCTAGCTCAACCTCGAATCTAGTCTCCCACGCAGCCGCTATTAGTCACGCCACGCTGCGTGACGACACTAATAGCGAGTGCGTAGAAGACTCCCTCGAATCGCGATCGATTTAAAAAAAATTATTGAAATTAAAACCGAATTGTTCACTGGCATGACGGCGCGTTTTAGGTCATCGATCGGAATCGCACAGGTACTTACCTGGATGAGTGTCTCTTCAATCGAATTCTTATGTGTGACAAAGAAGACTCGGTGAACGAATGGATGGTCAAGACGATGGGTCTTCCCAGCCAAGTCTTATGTACTCTCCTTAACAGCTTGATCAAAATAGGAATATTGGAAAAAGAGCAAAGGAAATTCGACCCACGATATCATACTCTTAACCCAGGTATTTTGAAATAACTTGTTATAATATGGTATGTGGTGACTGGAGCGTGATAGGCGGACCCAAAATATTCTGCATAAGTAATGTACCACTTGTCCCCCTTTCTTCCCTAACAATTTTGGTCTATGAGTTTTCTAGCAAGAGAAAATGAATTGATTTTCTCTTGTTCTCTCGCCTGTGAAGCGGTTGGATGGTATATGCATGCGATACAACATTGCTACAGGGGGAGAGGGGGGAGGGGGGATGGTCCTCCAGAATATAGATTATAGATGTGGGTTGGGTGATCGACTAGTGACCTATTCTATCCTTGGGAGTTTTAAAAATAAGAAATAGAGTTGTATGTAAACTCTCAAGAGGAAGCTATATACTTGAGCTCTCTAGGTAACAGCCAACCCCTTGAAATAATTGTAAAACCGCCGTTGTCTTTCTTGCATGACTTCTCAAAACTGAATGAATCAGCAAGTCGTTTCTCGAGCATGCTCCAACTCGGTTTTATTTAATACTGAAATAAATGCCAATAAATGGTAAATAAGTAAATTTAACTGTTGTCGCTAAATCAACAGAATAAATAGCTAAAACTTCGCAATAATCATGTTTGAAAAACAAAATCATTTACTAATATGTAAGAGGTTTTCAACAAATCTTAAAACGTTTTATCTTTTTCAATCATTCTTTTTCCGAAACTCACTAAGTCTCGCATGGTTTTCCTTGAATGCATATTTATAAATTGATAAACTGCATTATATTGACTACTGATCAATGTCAAAAAAATCTAAAGTAGGAATATTTTTCCCGTTATGAGAATGAAGCATCAAGGAAATGGCGGATTTTTGCTGACCAGACCACAGTTAATGGACCTGACTGAATCGATTCATGCAATGCATTTTAAGAGACAGGCGTAAAATGCGAAAGGTTTTTGCTGTTTTTCTTCTTAAAAACCACAATAGGCGCCTACAGCTGCTATGGTATTATCTGGAAAAAGTCCCTGCTTTTGTTATACAAATACTCACATACGCCTCGACTGCTTCCGCTTCAAAGCACTTGTCATTTTCTGAATTGCTACGCGACCCACACAACTATAGCTATAACTCGAGACTTCTCAGCGCAGTCTTCAGCCCTATCGCTAGAAGTGGATCGATGATTCGAACGAACTCCCCCTCTCCACCTTTATAGGAGTACGGAATATTTTTTAGCGCTATTTTAGTTTTTCAGGAAATGGCATAACTAAGATTGGTAAAAAAACGAATCTTCCCTTTCAAGGAATCTTTCCCTTTCCTAGCGACGGGCCTGTACATCCATTTATGAGTTTCTTAACAGTCAGGTTTTTTGATCGAAGAAAGCCAAAAACTATAGGTAGTGTTCAGTGGTTCACTGCGAACGAAGTATTAAATTATCAGTCAAAAAAGATGCTTGATCAGATAGCTTTCGTGCACCGATGGTAAAAATATGCTAGATCCAAAACAATGCACCATCAACATGACAAAAAATCGGGTCAAATGAATTAGTTTTCAACAATAAGCTTGTTATATGAAAAAAGCAAAGCATACGAATAGCAAATTAGTGATTAATTAGCGATCATTTTTCATGCCACGGTTTATATTCTTTTTTCAATACTCCGCCTTAATTATATAAAAGCTTCCCTGAGCAATCTGCGATGGAAAATGGCCATGCAATATTTATATTTTTAACAAGAAATTTCCAATTTTCAGTTCACACAAGAAAATTGATTCCTATTATTACGGGTAATCCACAACCGGCAGAACGAAGCCTGGGAATGGATGAACAAACAATGAATGGTGAGATAAAGCAAAGAACGCAGCTCACATGTAGAACAATACACATTGTTCACCATAATCCATGCTTTCTTTGTTTTTGTTATTTTATCCAATCCCAAGCTTCGTTCTACCAGTGGACACCGACCCATTATTAAGCTGTGTAAAACAGTTGCTGGTTTGCAATCATTCCCAAGAGAGAGAAATAACAAAAGACACAGCGGCCATGTTGGATGACATAACGGAAGAGACTAATGACAGATCTTTTGTTAAATTCATCCAACATGGCGGCTGTGAAAACCATCAATTAATGTATATTAAAGTAAAAACATTAATTGTAAATTGTTGAAAGGCGCATCTTCTTAATTTTGTTAACCCTCTAAAAACCCTATAGTCATAGATTCACCCGTGGGCTCGCTGACATTTAGACCTCTTGCAGCACTTTGGAATGCAGATCAATATGGGGGACAAAACAATAAGTTGGATAGCGCTCCACTGGATAAGGATTTATTCGTTGGATAGCGCTATCCACCCTTCGTACAACTGGGCCCAGGATTGAATTTCTTTTGTTTTGTCCCCCAGATCGAGCTGCTTTGACGTCACATGCAAGGGGTCTATAGCCGAAATAGCCACTGATATGTACCGATCGGATGCGCGCGATTTAGACCCCCCCTAATTAAAAAAAATCCAAGCATAAAATAATTGGGCAAGAGTTTACAGTAATTTGTGATTCAATTGCGTCTGAAAAATATTTAAGTCAACAAACTTGAATGTGCCCAGGAAGTATAGTGTTTAATACATTTTCTAGGTGTCCTTACTCTTAATATTGTCATATATCTTTACAGAACCGCAAAAAGAACTTTACAAAGAAGTCCAAATGATTGCATTGCAAGGCCTAGTACCGGACAGTTATATGTGGTCACTGTTAAAGCTAGCAAGAACTTGTGATGCTTTCAAAGCGAGTACAGCACCGATTCTCAATCACCAGTTTGATTACAAAGACAACTCGACAGCCTTAGCTAACATTGATAAGCTGGTTATGATGGAGGAGTCACGGAGTACGCCGAAGGAAAAGAAATACAAAAGACAAACGGGGAGCTTCGACGACTTGTTTAAACTTGGTAGTTAGTGAGTGAGAGCCTGATTGATGAACGAGTGAACATGTGTGGATGGGTGGGGATGGTGAGAATCATG
Organism: Actinia tenebrosa; assembly: GCF_009602425.1. The sequence continues at coordinate 236,559 of NW_022261893.1, forward strand.
TTATGTCTTTACAAGAGAATATGAACTGGTTCAATTTCTCTTGGTCTTTACCTTCATGCTCCCTTGATCCGAAGGTTTTTCTCCTGCTTTTTGTCTTTTTTTCCCTTGTCCACGAAACCTAACACGCTACAATTCCAATAGAGGTTTTGCACCATCACGTGCCGGCGCCCATAATACATCTTGGGTTGCTTGAGGTTAGATTGCAGAACAATATAATCCATTTGCCTTTTGGGAATTCAATTCTTTCTCATGTAAAACGATTGTATTGTTCCTGCCATCTAACATGGCTGCCGTCACGTGATGGTGCAAAACCTTGTACCTTTGCATCGAAGCGAGATGAACGGCGAGCTTGCAATGATAGAGACATGTGAATAATTGTCCAAGGTGTTAAAAAGATCCCTATCATTACAAGCTCACCATTCGTCTCGCTTCGATGCAAAGGCACTGCTACTTTTCAAGATGGCGTAGGGAACTGTGAAAGGGACTATTCAATCTGTGAGTTAGCTATGCCTGACTTAGATCAGCCCAGAGGTTGTTCCAGGGTTCAATCTATGAGTTAGCTATAACCCGACTTAGATCCGCCCAGAGGTTGTTCTAGCGTTCAATCTGTGAGTTAGCCGTGCCCTGACTTAGATTCATCCAAAAATGTTTAAATTGCTATGTGTTGAAAGGTGTTTCATCGAAAAAGTTAATTGACAATGTATATACTTAATGATACTTTCACTCTGACGAAAGGACCCATGTCCGAAACGTTAGCATATGTACAACCTTTTTTACATAGTTCTTTCTTATTAAATTGTTATTCCACATACCACATTAAAATATTATTTAAACGTGTTTTTAAGTGTCACTGTTTTTAGTTAATACCACCATTAGGCATTTCAAAGATAAACGGAGTCGAGTTGGCATTGCAGTAAATTACGTCTATATTGTCCCCTAAATGTGTCCCTAAATATGTCCCCTAAAAGGTCCAACAATGCATTGCAATCCCAACTTCACCCAGTTTTTTTCTAAACCTCGGAACAGCAAATAATCAGTCTTAAATACGTTGGCTAGGATATTGGTGGCGTGCCACATACTGTGTTTTGGGACCTATTTCATATATATACAGCATAAAATCTTGGGCAAAAATATAGTTTTTACAGTTTTCACAGAATTATCTCTGCTACAGTTCAGTCTCAAAACAAAACGCCTTTTCATATTAGAGTGATTCAGGGCATTTTATAAGAGAAATGAAAAAACTAGTCTTGCTTGTTGTTTTTTTTTTTGTGTGTGCAAATATAAAGAACTTATGGGGATTGGATTAACACTCGAGAGGTGTTAAGAGGTACTCCACAAGGCATCTCTCATGTGCTGCCAATTTCCACAGCACACAGCACATGTTTTCTATTTTATCAATAACAGTGTAGGCTAACTGGAACCATTTTTGAGTGTTTTGTTCTAACTATGCTCCTCTTTCTATGAATAAGAGCAGTCCTGGCAGAGCCAGCTCTCAAAATAACCACAAGAGCTCAGTGAATTTTTCCGAGGCATTTTATGCATTATCCAAAAGTTTCGATTTTTCAGGTTCAGAAGCTTTTCTTCTGTTCTTCTTTTTTTATCACAACATTAACTTCTTGAGGAGAGCAAGAAGGACCAACAGCTGCAACCTCCTCAACTCCTCCCTTTTTACTCTGGTCATTCACCACCTGCAATTCTTGTGCAACTTGAAGCTGTCTTGCATCAATCCTTGATTCACTTTCTATAAACGTCAAACTTGTGAAGCACGACTTGGCCCTGGGAAACTCTTCATTGGAGAAATGCTGGCTTAACAGATCTCTTTTACCAAATAGACTTGTGTCAGCATCACTCAATAACTTAATCAATGTCCACATGTAACCATCGGCTACTTGTCCTTGCAGAGCTATGCTTCTTAGCTCTTTTACCAGCTTTGCTTCAGGTTCTGTTTATAATGAAATATGGTTACTATGGTGATCAAGTAAGGGGGCCTAATAATGAGCCAACATCATTATTTTACATAGTAAATAATATACATTTCAAGCTTAGTAAGCAACATGCAACAAGCTATATGCAACACGCATCAAGCTACATGCAACAAGCAACAAGCAACACGAACATGCAATGCACAAAATGCAACAAGCTATATGCAACATGCAACAAGCTATATGCAACATGTAACACGCAACAAGCTATAGGCAACAAGCAACATGCAACAAGCTATATGCAACAAGCAAAATGCAATAAGCTATATGCAACACATGCAACACACAACAAGCTATAGGCAACAAGCAACATGCAACAAGCTATATGCAATAAGCAACATGCAACAAGCTATAGCAACATGCAACAAGCTACATGCAATATGCAACATGCAACATGCAACAAGCAACAAGCAATATGCAACGCAACATGCAACACGCAACACGCAACAAAACCTTTACCAACCTTTTTTGAAATACCTGTATACTCTTTTAGTATGAAAATTAAAGAAAAAAAGAGTCTGATCTACCTGGATTGATTGTTGGGTACTTTTTCCAGAAAAGCACTGAAGTCTTTCCAAATATTTTAGCCTCTACAAGGCTGTCAAGCACTTGAGTAGCACAGGTTGGATTCAGATAAGACCCTTGGAGAATCCATTCTTCTAGTGTTTTGGGTTTATCAGGGGTGTTGCTATAATTATATAGAATACCAGAAAAGAGGGCTTTGTCTAGGAATGTGCCAGTAGGTGATGGATCTATAACCTAGATAGATAAAATAAAATAAAATAAAATAAAATAAAATAAAAAGTGAAATAAAATAAAATGAAATGAAATAAAG
>NW_022261893.1:239526-263560 GCF_009602425.1 Actinia tenebrosa
TAAAATAAAATAAAAAATAAAGTGAAATAAAATAAAATGAAATGAAATAAAGTAAAATTAAAAACAAATTAAATTGATCTTTACAAATTCCCTCTTACAGAATTTTTCTTTTTGCATCAAATGGAAGATTATGATACAAAGTTCAAATATACCAGTTTATAAGATAAATGCTCTAAATCTCGCAATTTGATTGGGTAAGAGCACATGCTTTATGAGTGCAGTGGGCAAAATAAACAAGCTTAGAAACATGAGGAAGTGTTTCGCTTGCTTTTTGAGTGTTCTACAGCTCCCACAGTGTTTATACCACAAATAGAAATAAGACAATAGAAATAAGTAACCATTTCATATTGCTTTTATAAAATATTTTTAAACATAAATAATTTCGTGCAAGGGTGAATCTGTCTTCTGACATAAGCATGGTTGCCAACCAATCARCACATGCAATTATATTATTCTAGAATCATTACAATTGTATAACATAATTTTCATTTGAAGATATAACTAGCTAAAAACTAGTGTGAGCTGCGTCGGTGTTTCTAATGAAACAGTAATGATGAAAAGGTAAATTATACACTGTGAAAAGATGAAAAAACTTACTTACGTTTCGGACACTAGTCCTTCTTTTACTCCGACGAAGGACTAGCGTCCGAAACGTCAGTTTTTTCATCTTTTCATAGTGTATGATTTACCTTTTCATCATTACTGTTTCATTAGAAACACCGACGCAGCTCACACTAGTTTTTAGCTAGTTATATCTTTTTATAAACTATCACTTCTTTCTCTTTTACTCCAACGAAGGACTAGCGTCCAAAACGTCAGTAAGTTTTTTCATCTTTTCACGGTGTATAATTTACCTTTTCATCATTAATTTTCATTTGAAGTTGAAAAGCATTTAAGTGTCAAAAATAGATGAAATGACCTGTCTGTTTTAAAGACTGAAGCAATAAAGCATGGATGATAAAGCTGAATTTATTGAATGATTACTAGAGGTTGTAAATCAAAATAATACATTATTTAGTGAAGCATGATTTTCAGTTGCAAGGTAATAATGATAATGATTTATTATTGATCTAAAAATGAATCCTCGTTGAAAAGCAAAAGAGATTATATCAAATAACAAGGAATGATATCAAGGAATATCAAAAGATTTCATTTTTGTTGTTATAATTTAAATTTTTGTTAGGGTGCACTTAATTTGGAGCCAAGCCCTGTTGTGCTTAACCCTTCCATGACAGCTTAGGAACTTAGACAATTGTCATGGATAAAGTTATGTAAATATAATTAATCTTTTTCTAATTCGAAGTGTAAAATGTGGCTAGGATAGTAAAAACTTTTAAAACTTTTAAGGAAACTAAAAAACAGTTCTGGTAGGATATAAAAATTAAGCAAAAAATTACTAATTATTTCAATAACACTTCATAAAAATTGCTTTAAGACAGTACACTTTTAGAGTAGGTACTTGTAGGGTAGGTACTACGTTTTGTGATATTGGAAAATATTTGTGAACAAATAATTAAGCTTTTTTTCTGACCTTCACGTATGTTATCTCTCTCCTTCTTCCCAAGGCAATCCACTGTTTTACTTGAGCTTCAAACTCAATTTTTCCCAACGCAAACAGATCTAATAACACAGCAAGAACAGCAGCATTTGCAATTCGCCCTGATCTCTGTCGACCAGAAACTTCACCATTTTCTTTATTCTGCCACAGAAGACAGAAAGCTTGGGACAGTTTTAATGGACGACCTTCAAAATCGTCCTTGTTGAAGTGTCGAGACTGAAGTATTTCTCGCAGTCTCTCGGCTATGAACCAAGCATCTTCAGTGGACATCGTGGGAAGACAGTATCGTGATTTACACGATTTCTTCTACTGCTTCACGATATCTTCACGGTCGATGCACTCACCAATGAAATATTGTCATCGTTTTTACGTTCGACGTAGGAGTGCAAAAAGAGACCATTCTTTACTATCCTACCTTATCTAGAGAATTCTTCGGGATAAGTAAGATGACCGGATATTGGTCAAAATGCYGAGAATGCTTGACCTGAACGTTATCTACATAAAAGAAGACGCCATGTTTGTTGTCATATGGAACAATGCTTCCCTTTAAAAAAGTGTGGGGAGGGGAGGGTAAAGGGGAAGTAGGGKAGGGGAGGGGGAGGAGAGGAATGGAGAGAAAAGAGGAGAGACGAGATGGAAAAGATTGTTTTATTCATTCACTATTTTCACTTCATTTTATATCTTCATTTTTTTATAAAGAGAAGTGAAATATCAGTCACAAAAAAAAGATTTTTGCAAACTTTATTTCGTTTTTGATTTATCAAATTGAAAACTTTACATTTTGTAAACTATCAAGTAAGCATTTAAAAAAGGCCTTGTAAGAACTTTATTTTCATTTGTAAAACATTGAAACACTTTGTGATAAATTATCATCAAATATAATTGGAAACAACAGTCTCTTTATCTACAGCTATAATGAATAAATATCTTAAATATTGTACAAATAATTATTGATACATGAAGAACAGAGGAATAAAAATTTGTTAATAGAATTTGTTTTTAGTGTTGGGAGGGAGTTTGGAACCAAACTAAGAATGACTGCTGCAAAGGAGACTTTTCATCATTTCTTTTTTGCTTTGGCACTGGATGCACCAGATTTCTTCCTAGTAGATTTCTCAGGTGGATGTTCAGATTCTGTAGTCGTTGTTGATCTCATATGTTGATATTCTAGTTTGTCCTTCATGGCTTCAAGTGTTTCTTGTACAATTGTCTCTGTTACTGCTGCTCTGGCCGAAGCCACTTCCTTGATGAGCTGTGTCAAGGTTTCTCTATTAATTGCTTTTTCACCAGCTGGAAGTTTTTCAATTGGGATTTCAAGGTATTTGGAAGCTTCCTCTAGCAGTTTTTTATAATGAGCTTGACGGTCCTGCAAAAAAATGCAAACTTTGAAATTTTGATGGCCTTTGCTATTTGTCCTCAAGGTACAGGATAGCTAATATTATTTGTATTGAAAGTGATCCTCAAAGTTTAGATAAAAACTTTTTGAATATTTATATAAGAGGGGATGGGTGGCAGAAAAATAGCCAAAGATGGGAAAAGGGTAAAAAAGTAAKAATGAATATGCATTCCCAAGAGAGTTAAAGACAAAAGCACGGCGGCCATTGTGGTGGCGTTAACAATGGATGCTAATAAGAAATCTTTTGTTAAATGGCACCAACATTGACTCTGATAGGCCACGATGACATGTTACGTGCAAACGAAGAATAACATGAGTATTAATTTATGGAATAAATTAGCATGCTTAATCATTATTTACCATTCTCTGCCTTTCTTCCATTCTATCTATTTCTTTCAGTCTTTCTTTTTCATCCCATTCAGCTTTTGGGATACTATCAGAAAAGCATTGTAAAGTTAAAGGAGGTTCGACAGTCAAGGTATAATTTGTTCTGTCTTCAACACGATCTTGAGTCAGGACGTAACGATATAGTTTAAAATGCTGTAAAAATGTCGTAAAGACGTAGTCAATGAGTGATTYGAGAGAAGCTTCACTAAAACTTTCAGAACATCCTTGGAGTTCATGCTTGAAGAGATGGATGACTTCAGGAAGACTTTTCTCTACGAAAACAAACGCACAGCTAGTTAAAGAAGATTCTTAATTTACAAACTGAAGAAACCTTTAAACGTGCACTACCTGCAATATTATGGAGCAAATTTTGAACTATTTTGAAGAAAACAGCCACTTGATTCCAAGCAAGACCTTGTTCGACTACAAAACACAAGCATTCATGATATACATCCAGAAGTATTCCACTCCTTAGGTCGTCGTCTTCATCAAATTCAGGAAATTCAAGGAATTTAGCCAACAGAATCTTTCTTTTTTCTCCATCTTTTTCTCTAAAYAAACTCTGAATCTGAGAACCTTCAAGGGAAGCAGCCATTTTGAAATGTTGTTTCTATGGCAACTACTGATATCCGCTGAYTAGGAAGCATTGCTGGCGTACCTATGTTTTCAAAATGGCGGACGAAGTAGCAAAAAGTGAGAAAGTATTATTGTAGTGAATATTTCTATATCTATTAAACTTGAAATTTATGTATTGAAGTTTGAAAGTGTTCTTACACTATGGGCGAAACATTGGGTAGGTATATGTAAATACATATGCATGATCATTGTAGATTGCTCACACTTAGAGTGCAATATAACGCTACAAATATTTGTGCAATGTCTTGTTTTCTATTGTTTCATCAGTGTTAGTTAGTACAACTTAGTGCTAATTAGACATAATTACATATCACTGTTTCACAGATATAACTAGTGTTTGCACTAACTCTATAAAACAAAATAGAATAAAAAATAAGCTTGACACACACTAAAATGAAACAGCTCAAATGAAAGTCTACAACTGTGGCTTCTCCTGTCTTCTAGGCGATGCATTTTGGCTTATTATAGTTGCTATTATGTGGGGCTCTACCAACCCTCTTATCAAGAAGGGAAGTACAGGAATAGAACAAGTCAGGCGAAGTAATGCTTTGATGCAGTTTGTAGCTGAAATAAAGTTCCTGGTTTTCAACTGGAAGGTAGATTGTTTTCATAATAGAACCTTACTTCGATATATGCTGTGTTTCTTACAAATGCTGAGGTCTTCACTGGCATCTGCCTTGTGCATTTGGTTTTTGCCACCCAGCAAACTGTGCATGAGCTGTTAAATGTAAACAAACATTGACCTATAGGCAACGTTAGCTGAGGGGCTTTTAACCCCTTGAATTTGACCAATGAGAACCTCAGCTCACTGTTCAAGTAGTTAGACCAAACACTGAYCCAGCCTACTTCTTGAATCCACTTTGCCACCTTACATGAATCGCTGCATGCAGTAGTTCACTCTTCAATATTTGGTATTATTGTTATTAATTTAATATATTTTTCTTATTGATTCAGTGTTTGTAATTTTGTGTTTTGACATTCTAGTACATGGTTCCATTCTTGTTGAATCAAAGTGGGTCTGTAATATTCTATTTAACATTAGCATCTGCAGGTAAGTGTTGCTCCACAGAAAAGGATCAGGGTAGGGGTAGTGAACAGGGAAAARGTTCAGATGGGATGGGATAAGAAAATCATATGAGAAAATGGGATGAGATGAGAGAACGGGTTAGAATTAAACAGGGAAGTAAACAGAAAGAGGACAAGACACATATAGGACAGGTKAATAGGAGAATGAAAGAATGGATGAGATGGATAGGTACAAARTTCAGGTATTAAGTATTGAAGCCTCCATTCTTTTCCTTTTATAGACCTTTCTCTTGCTGTTCCAATAACAAATTCCTTGACATTTCTCTTTACGATYCTCACTGGAAGATTACTTGGAGAGGAGAGTGCTTCTAAAGGTATGATTTCTTATTACTTTTGGTTTGTAAAATCTATAACTTTTCTTTGTTGGAGTAAATGTTTTTGATTCTTACCTTGCCATTCCTGAATGTAACAATTTTCTTTCTTTTACAGAAACCTATGCAGGAATGGCACTTGTAATGGCTGGAGTAACACTGTGTGTTTTGGACAGAACATAAATTTGTGGGCTGCTTGCTGGTGTGCTCAAGAATCACTCATTTTCTTGGTGTTTGCAATAAGTAGAGAATGTCATCTGTCATGTTACAAAATCAATGACATTATGTGAACCACCAAACATGTGGTGTACAAAAACAACCTATCATTTTGCTGTTCTAATCAAATTTTGTACAGTCTTTGACATGAAGATCATGTTATAAGTGTACCAGATGTGTTAAATGTATCAGAATTAAGAACATTCTTTCAATGCTAAGTCATGTTTTCACTATCAGAGATCATAGATGAGAAAACTGACACAGCGAAATCACTAAACCTGTGAAATAGATATTAGCCTAATACACATTAGTAGACCGAAATTCCATTATTTCATGTCTATTTGACTTTTACACGTTGACTAATATTTTTTATTTCATGGGTTAAATGCCTTCACTCTATCAGATATGCCTTTAGCCTTAGTGACCAATCTTGACTATAGATCAGAAACAGCAGTCACTCTTCATATGCCACATACTCCAGGCTTTGATTGGCAGAAAGGTGTGGTCTGTTCTGATTACAACCTCAATCCTGAGGTTTTCATTTTTACTTGCCTAAAAGATTAGACATAGGAAACAAATTTAAAGACAAAAACAACTGCACAACAAATTAATTTAATAGATATCAAAACTAGTTTATTTTTCTTTTGTACCAAATATTTTAAGACAGTTACAATTACAGAAATTTTAAGTAACTTTAAGCTAGCCTCAAAAAAGCAGATTGCAAAACTTGAAAATATTATCAAATGGTCTTTGGTTACTTTGGMTGCAAATTATAACAAACTGAAACGTTTTATTTAATATTATCACAAAATACACTTATGCAAGAATTTAACTTATTTCTTAAATAGTGCAGACAAAAACTCCTTAGAAATTGTTTATGGTCTCTTTCTTTTATAAAATATTCACCTATAACTACAGAATTGACATTTTAACCTTTCATTTAACGTTTTGTTGACTCTAAACTACTCGTCACAATACAATTATTGTCACGCTACAAACTGTTGCTAGAATGCGTGACAACCAAAAAAGTCACGTTTGAAAAAATGGCATGATTTCATAACTAACTTAAACTAATTTCAATTGAGAAATTATAGTTCATAGGTACTAACATTTGATATTACTCCAGTTAACAAATCAATTGAAGACTTAATTTGCATAAGAACCAACGGGCCAGATTGTTGATTCTTTTTTAGTTAGATGTTGAGAATTTTCCTATTTACTTTCACTAAATGAGTAATTTTCCCCAGAATTACTCAAAAAGCAAAATGTTCTTTTGTGTTCTTTCTTGATTCTTGAAGTGTGAAGATGATGTTACCTCTCTCCCAATATCATTCCCCAATATGTATTAGGAGAGAAGATGAGATATTTTTGACCAATGTTATAATMTGCTTCGTTTTCAAGTGCTTATTTTGGTTGTCTTCATAGATTTAGCTGCATTTCTAAACTTTAAATCCATTATTTGTTTTATTCATTTATTCTTGCATTTTTTTCACGTTTTAAGGTGTTCATTGTTCTTGAAGTTAGTGTTTTGATCGWCTTCTTGGCATTGTTTAGTATGTGTAGTGATGGTTCCCCATTCCACCAAAACACAATTAACAACCCATTTTACATCCGTGGATTATTTAAACTAAGCTTACTCTCTCAGAAAATTTATGATATAACTATRACACTAGCTTCAAAGATAACTTGTTCAGAAAACACTGTTTCTAATTGGTGTTTGTATGGGCCTTGTCTAAATTTGATCGTATGTATCTACGTTAGGAAAAATGAAAATAACTGATGAATTACGTTTGTATAGACATCTAACTTTTACACGTACGAATACTAAATTCCAATGGAAAAAACTACTAAACTAAAACTAAACTAAACTTGTTAACATTCATGAGTCTGGATGGACCAGTTGTTGATAAGGCTTGTACTTATGCTGTAGTGTTGTCTAGTTGAGGTACAAGTTCCTTTACTTTTGTTTGTTGGTGGTCCATTGGATTGTAGACAGTTGTTAATCCTACTCTTTCTTGTTATTTTCAACTAGACATGTTCTCCCTTTAAAGGGGACTTCGTATTTTTACTTTTTAGGTTTTGTTTGACCAGATGGTGGTTTCTTGGCCGTTGTTGTTGTTGTCTTCTTGGTGGTACCCGTAGCGGGGGTCTTCTTGGTAGCTAGGTTCTCTCTGCTTCCCCTCACACCAGATGCTGTTGACCTTGTCGCTAGACTTTCTTTGCTCCCTTTAACACCAGTTTTACTAAGCCCTGTTTTTGTTTCTGGGGTACCTGTTTTCCCCCTTACAGGTATACGGGATGATCCAGGTGAGCTGGTGGGAGATTTGATAAATGAGTGTGTTGCCTCTGAGCCTTCTTGAGAGCCGGTACTACCAATAGATGTCTGACTATCTGTTCGTTTTGGTAGACCTGTTTTGGGATCTTTCAAGTTGGTGGAGCTGCCAGCTTTCCTGACTCCTGTGGAAGGTTTGGTAGACTTCAAACTGGTACCACTTCTAGACTTTACCAAACCTCCAGGTGAACRAAGTTCGCCAGATTTTTCTCTGCGAACACCAGATACACCCAATTGCGATCCTGTTTGTTTCTTAGGTTTTGTTCCACTAGGTGGTTTGGCTGCTGCCGAACGCATTGACCCAGATGATCCTTCTCTTGAAATCGATGGTCTAGCTCCTACGTCAGAGCCTTCACGTGATAAGCCAGGTCTCTTAGCCTTGAAGGCTTCCATACTTTCTTTGGTGCTGGATCCYAGTAGCTGTTCACGGAGCTCTATGTTTGTCTTGCCTTCAGCTGTTGTGAATGAGAAAAAGATAACTTCAATTCACATACCTACTATGAGTCTTATTTCCCCTCCCCCAGAAGGGAAAAGATTTCAAGCAGACAGTATTCTAATGAYATAAGGATTGGTTTTGGGCAATGATCAAGGGTGCCTTACCATTAACCCAGAAAAAACCCCGGAAATTCCATTCAGAAAACAAATGGTATRCATCACTCCAATCAGGAAGTTCCGSTCTTCCAATTGAGGTAATCCATTTCCTGCTCTTTTCTTATCATTAGTGAATATATTTTCAACCGGATGGACTGGTTTAAATGGTAAGCACCTCAAGCGTATCCAACGTACCCTGAAAAATAGAGATGTACTAACCTCTACAAGGATCATTCTTGAGTAAGAACGTTGCTAGAGTCTCCCAGCCACCACCAACACGAACCATGACAGTGCTTCGTAGGATGCGCAGTAAACGAAGCTTCTGAGAATCACCAAACTAAATCAAAGCAGAAGTGTTTAGTATTTACTATTCAATATCATGGTTCTTAGTTGTGCAATTACAAACGCCAGTGAACMCAAGAATCAAACAATTTTGGTATTTGTGGTTAATTTTGCGCTTGCTTTGTAAATGAAACAGGTCTGCATATGATTACTGAGAACCAGTGTAAATATTTCCAGTTGCACAGGAATGGAAGTAATGCCAACTCTTTAACTCAGATCAATCAGTTTCTTTAATGCAGACAAGGTGTTCAGACATGGTGCTGTCACGGTCCCGGCACAATTTRCTCTAGGTACCATGTACGAAGGCAAAGAYACACAAAACAACGATGACTCACCCTGTACTTGTTATCTGCCACTTTGACATATTGAAATTGTCTTGCGCAGCAACACTGTTTGACCAGGTTGTCGATCTCCGACATGATTAGGTGTCCTTCGCTCTTGGGTTTTTCTGGTTTCTTTGTTGCCTGTTGCAAAACAGTGAAGAAAAATGTTATGAAAGAACGGAACTAATTCCATTAAACAGACAGAATGGAGCAAAAATCTCTTGAGAGAAACAACAACATTAGATGGACGGAGTACTTACTGGTTTATCTTTAAGTGCATTAACGAACTCCTTGTAGTCAATGAGACCGTCACGGACGAACATACTTGCGACAATTTCCATCTCCCAACGCTCAGTTGGAAAGCCTGTTAGAAAAGTATAATTTCCAAATAAATAAAATTGCTATCGGAAGGAAATAACGGGRCAATAAGATAGCAAGGATGTTGTTTTGCTTGGTACACACATGCTTTTAGTATTTTGTAGCGCGGGAAAAAAAGGCGGGCCGTTTCGGTAATGATCTCGCTAATTTGCCTTAATGTAAACTTAACGGTCTTTAATACCCACGCAAAATGTAATTCCGGAGATTTTTAAGTTGTATGAACTAACAATTTTTTGTTATTATCACGAAAAACAGCAACAAGAAAGAAATGAACCGTTTAATGGCAGAAGAGCGCAAGTGAAACTGGGCCCAAGTGAGACTGGGGACAAGCGAAACTCGTAACGTTAATAGACAATTTAGAAGGACTACCAAACGCTTCATTCCAGAGTCCAGAGCGTAAATTTGGAGAGTGTCAACTGTCGCTGCGAAAATTCCGTAAAACTTCCGCTGTGGAATTCCGTACGTTTCGTACTCCATGTGAATACTGCATATTAATATGACTTACGATGCTTGTTCTGCCCTCGCAATGCCCTGAAATCTTACGGTACAAGTAATATAAGAGGATAAACAATGTGTACTCGTATTCTACTCAGCTTACTTGTGTTTAATATGCCTGAGATGAACTGTTCGCGAGTCAGTTTGCCATCACGATCGTGGTCCATGCGACGGAAGATATCGAGAACACGTGACTTGCTGTCATGCAGCCACCCTTTGAACTGGAAGTGAACACAACAGGTGACGTCATACAAGGAAGCCGTGTAAAATTGTGTGGGAACGAGTTTCATTGGTTCCTCGTTTTACAGGGAGAAATGTCATAAAATATAACGACAATGACGTCATACAAGGAAGCCGCGAGAAAATGTTAGTGTGACGATTTTCATAGGGTCGTTAGTTTACAGGGAGGGATGCACGTTCAAGGAGACTAGGTTTAGATGCTTTAAGACAGTTACAGTGTGTAGTGGTAAAAATTCTAGTCGGCTGGCACTCAATTCGAAATCACTGGATAAATGGAAAGAAAGAAAAAGAAAAGAAAAAGGAAAATCTAAGTAATTCAAAACTTACCCTTTTCTTCCATTCAACAAAGTCGAATTTTTCAGAGGCGCGTTTCTAGAATACAAACAAGAAATAAAACTTACATTCTGAAACTCCAAAGATTCTAACTCCTGAGTAATGTTGCCCACAAYGTAACAATTACTATCGCTTCAATTRACGTAAATTACTGATCAAGACGTATAATTTAGCAGATTAGCTGCCATCTAAACGTATGGTGGGGGAGTTGGGAATAACTAACTGTACACAGGCTACTCAGTTCTAAATTTATTSAATCCAGTTACGATCTACTTACGATAGCAATGCGTTCGAGTTTTTCCTGTAGCCTTCGTAGTCTCTCCATCGACAACAGCCACAAATGCTGCCATTTCTTAGACAGATGCGACACTGCTGGATGATGATTATTCGAACCAGATCGTGTGAACGAAGGCGTACGTTCCTTCTCCCGCGTAAACGAACTCGCAGGACTGCTCAGCTTGTCTCGGGATCTCTCACGGGATACCGGAGTCACCCCGGCTGGTCTCGGGATCCTAACTCCACGGCGTGGCGGAGTTTGTTTTACCTCTGGTGTTTTAGTTGGAGTGGTGGATTGACGGCGTTTGACTGCTTTAGTCAGTCGGTCGTAATTTGGCTGTTTCTTGGCCATTTCTTCTTGGAACACCTAAAGCAATGATAACATTTGAATTAGCTTTTCTCGATTTCCTTTTCAAATTTTAKTGATACCCTGAACTCAGTGCTTCAGTGAACTGAAACAGCTTCTGGTATGACCAAAGTCAGGCACGGCTAAATCACAGATTGAATTGGAATTTAGCGTGTTGGATTTTGTGGGGGGAGGGTGGGGGAACCSAAAGACCCCGGAGGAAAACCCTTGAATCAAGAAAGAAATCTAACAAACTCTACTAAAGTCAAGTCTAAGAATCGAACGCAGGACCTCAAAGCGGTAAGAGGTGAGTGCACTACCTCTGCATCACCCTTAGTCTTCCCCTCCCCTCACCCCAAAAAGTGTTCGAACGGACTCGYATTTGCTATTTGGATAGAGAACAGTGGTATAAAAACACACCTTGTGTTCGTCGAGTAAGAGCTGGATTTCATCGTAATCTTCATCAGGTATCGGTTCTTTCTCCTTCTCATTCAGCTCGTCTGATTTCTCTTCGATCCACTTCAACAGTTCATCCATCAACGATTTCTCTTCTCCCAGTTTCTTTAGTTCTTCTTCAAGGCGGTTCAKTCGCTGTGTCGACCATTTCCACACCTCGTCCCATCTCTTATTGAGGCGTGCAAGCCATTGTTGGATGATCTGGGTTGCGCTTGGATGGCAGAAGCGAAGGATAACCTGTCCTTTCCTGATGGCCGATTGGACGTTGATTTCTTCGGCTTTGAGTTCGTCGTGGAACGTCTGGAACATGACACACAAAAGACAAGCGTTACTAAACCAAAGATCAATCAAAACCCAGGCAGATCATTTTGTCATTTGATAGTTTTGCATCCTATGATACTGTTAGAGCACATGTCTTTATTCTGGCGCACGATTCTAACTTACACGCGCGGTGCATAATTAATGGTTTTCACAGCCGCCATGTTGGATGAATTTCACAAAACATTTGTCATTAGACTCATTTGTTACATCATCCAACATGGCCTCCGTGTCTTTTCCGTGTTCTTTCATTCTCTTGGGAATCATTGAAAAGCAGTAAAAGCATACCAAGAACTACCGTAGGCAAGAATTTCTCACACTGGATCCTGATTCCCAATGGTCCGTTTAAATTGTTGACCCAAAATGTTTTCTATGGGCTCCAATGAAAAATTTGAGCCCTTGCAAGTCCGAGAGAAATGGGCCACTGGGAACTTGGAAAATTTGAACGGATTTTTGCGTTTGTTCTTTTAGCGCTTTTAATTTGTAGAATTTGCTCTTTTTATGGCAATTTATTCCTGTATACCTTGTGTTTTTCTAGTTGKTCTTGTATCTCCTCCAAGTCTTCGGAAATGGGTCCCAATTCACGCAGATTGTCTTCAAACTGCTTCAAGATGCGTAGCTCTGTCTTGACGGACGAATCAAATTCTTTGGCTAGTACAAGCGCATTATCCAAACGATCTTCCTTTGTGCTGGACATGGCGACGACCGCATCCCAGCGCATGCGCAGGTCGTTGAGCTTCTCTTCGAGCTGCTGTGGTTCTTCGACCTTATTTTCGTCGATCATTGCTCGACCAGCTTTCATGACTGATTCGTAGTTTGCCTCGCGGCGACCGAGCTCGCGTTGGAAGGTCTGTAAAATTGATCAGACAAAACCCATGAGATCRAGTAATTTACATTCATTTTGACATTTACGCGACGAACACAGCCCAAGACGTCCAAGTTTTTGACTTCCGTCAATCAAAAAACACACCAGCTGAGACCGTTTTTAGTATGAAAATGGGTACCGTTTTATGATATCATATCATTAAAGATATTTAACGACTCACCTTGTGATTGTCAATCAATATTCTTACAGTCTCTGGGTCACCCATCACGGCAGTCTCGGTAGATAGACTTGGTTCTACCGCGGTAAGCCAGTCCAGGAGAGACTGCAAAGCATCCTGGAACATTCCAGTGAACAGCAATGCTTCTTCCAGCTTTTGTTGTCTACAAAGAAACACGATGTTTAAMAACAAAACAGTTACATAACAATGTCTCAAAGAACAGAAGGCAACGCACACATACGACGCGTCAAACTCAGGACATTTGGATGATAGTTCCACACACCGCAAATCAAAAGTTTCGGAAAAGAGAACAAACGAGTCGAAAGAGAAGTGAAGGCTTATATATATTACAATCCATGTACAATTAAATCCGTCTGACAACTATTGCCATGGAAACRCCTTAAGTAGTGACGGTACATACCTCTCCACTGAGAGTCCACAAACTGCGTCCCAGCGTGCCTTCAGGTCAGCGATCTTTGCTTCGATGGTAAGCGCGTCGTCATCATTACTCTTGTCCATCAGCAGT
This sequence comes from Actinia tenebrosa, assembly GCF_009602425.1. Next base: position 253,116 of record NW_022261893.1, read on the forward strand.
TTCCCCACCTTGATGGTCGAGTCGAGGGCAGTCTGGTTWGCACCGAGCATGCTCTGGAACTCCTGTGCATAGAAACAATGCTATTAGAATAAATCAACCTATTTAGTACGACCACAAATTGGGTTCGTCCACCGGTCGGGTTACGCAGGCTCAGTAGTAAGTCTAAGGCATTCTCACCTTATGGCTCTTCAACTGTTGCCTGAGATGGGCAGGGTCTACTCCTATTGGTTCCTCCAATTTCAAAGTGTTCTCAGCTTCGTCTAGCATCTTCAACAGATCCGCTGCGCCATTGAAGAACTTGTGAGAGAGTCTATAGTTCTCCTCAAGAGACTTCTTACGGCTGCTAGAGGTGGTTAGGACCTCCTTCCAGCGCTTTTCTAATGATGTCACTTCCGCTTCGATGTAGATTGCGTCTTCTTGGATACAGACGTCTGTGATCTTATGGGACAGCAGTTTCATGCTCCTGAATGGTTCGCGATGAGCGTCGATGTCCTCTTTAAGTTCCTGTGCGTTAAAGAAAAGAATAACAGAATCAAGARCATGAGCACTATACTGCAACAGCAAAACTTAAGACATCTAATAATAATTTAACGATGGGGGAGGGGTGAGGGCCAAACAAACCTTGTAACTGACGCGTTGCTTCTGTAAGGTCTCCAAGATGGTACTCGGGTCTTCAAACAGCGAGATGGTTTCTTCGACTTGCGTCAACCACAGGTCAATGGCGCTCGTCTTCTCGTCCAAATCTTTAGCGTTCTCAAGAGCATCTTTTAGCTTTTCGTTCTCTTCGTTGGCCTGTGTTTGGACATGATTCCAGGATTCCTTCAGCTCTTCTAGCTGTCGTTGTAAGTTGGCAGCTGTTGTTGGGTCTGCGTTCTCCACGAGCTGCTCGACGGTCTCGACGATTTTGTCGTAGATTGCTTGGCGACTCTCGACAACAGCCATGAAATCCTACAAAACGAGATTAGTAATGAATAAGTATGKCGACTGCATTTAGTGGAAAAATGCGCAATCACACTTCTTATCCTGTCAATGATAGTCATTATTTCTCTACGTAACAATGCTTTTTGAGATTGTAAATTTTTCACCCTCGCCTCGGTATACACATCAAATCCTTTCCATTTTGCTTACAACAAATGCAAAGCATSTTGTTAACATTTCACACAAATAATTTGTTTCTTTCTTCCCACTGTTTTCTCTCTTGTTTTTTATTTTCCGTCATTTTGTTTGTGGTCATAAGATACTCGATCCTATCGACCCTACACACCTTGTGTTTATTGAGCTGCTTGGCAGCGCTTTCCGGTCTGCCACCGATGGATTTCCTCGACTTCAAAAATTCACTTGCTTCATTCAACCATCCACGCAATTCCTTGATTTGACTCAAGAAACTATGCGATGCTTCCAGGGCGGCTTCTAGTTCTGCCTGTCGTTTGGCAGACTTAGCAAGCACATCTTCCCATGTGGCTTTCAGATTGTTTACTTTGCCTTCCAGTTCTGTTGGTTCGATCTGGGCGTCTCCAGACTCGAGTAGGTTTTGCGCTGCCCGAGATAATGATKTTATGGACGGCTCATGTGAGAGGATGTCGTTTTGTAAGATCTAAACCGAGAAAGAAAAAAAGAAAATACACGGTTAGCTTCTCACTTTCCTGGAAAATTATGCATATTCTAGTAAAACACAGACTCTTGGATTGGTACTGTGAAGTCAAGAAGAATTCAAATTACAACATCGCGCATGAGCATCAGCGCCTCCGCCTCGTGCAACTCTTACGCTACCATCGTGCTCTCCCAACTATCCGCGTACACCATCAATAGATTTACGCACGCTAAGCATTGACCATTGCTTAAATTACCTTATGTTTAGCAAGCTCAATCTCGATGTACTTGACATCTCCCTGTATAGGTTTACCAAGCTGTTCGTCAAGATTCTTATCAGTTTGTTTCAGCCACACCAAGAGTTCCTCCAAGGCCAGTTGAAATTGTCCCAGCTGTAGTAGTGCTTCCTCAAGCTTCTGTTGCCTTTCGTTGGTTTGATTACACAGATCGTCCCAGCGCATGTTGACTTCCTCGAGCTGCGCTGCAACTAGGTCAGAATCTTCGTGTCGACATCTTTCTGTCAGCACGTTACCCTGTTGGTTAACCTCGGTTACTTCTTTCTGGTGTGGAATCAGTTCTTTGTGGAACGCCTAAATAAAGAACGAGAAGAAAATAAATAATAATACAATAAGAAAGCAACAAGAAGTGAGTGGCTGCTCTGCGCTCTTTTCTAATACACTAATTTCGTACACTCGAATACAGAAAAAAAGTACCAAAAATACAAAATTCCTAGGAGATTWTGTATGACTCTGAGTCGTCGCGACACACGCCACGGTCACGGTACAGAAATGCTATCATTTCTTGAACTAATCACGTCGCGCACGCCGTCACGGTCACGGTGAAGCACGTCAGAAAAGTGAGTTTTCACAGTCATGAGATTTGTTTCATTTCACTTGGTTAAAAGTATCAACGTGAGAATTTTTTTCAGGGTGGCTTTACGTTTCACTATCCGTACATAGTCTTATTTCTAAATTTCACTTGTGCACTTGAAAACACAAGCTAACTATTCAGACGTACCAGCCTCAGTTCTCATACTAACCTTGTGGACCTTGAGCTGTTCTTTCACTACATCCAACTCGGTGCCAACTGGTGGTTGGTTGCTCAACCTCTGTTCCATCTTATCRAGCCAYTCAATCATGGCATCGTAGGATGCATGGAATTGCTCGGCTGTCACTTGGACTTCATCCAGATCTATCGTCCTCTTCTTCCAGGACAAGGAAATCGACTCCCATTGCTCTGTGACTTGGTTGAGTTCACTCTGAACGAGAACGCGGTCGCTAGGACTGCAGGAATGAACGAGAACAGGGCTCGCTTCACAAAGGGCTGTTACTAGTCCACTGTGCGCGTCGAGTTCTTTGCGGAGTTCCTGAGAAATAACAAAGAATTCTGAATATTAGAAACGCGAAGTWAATACTAGATACTTAATACTACTGATTCAATCAATATCATGCGGCGAGGCCAAGAGATAGTGAATAAGTCGGCGAGCGAGGCAGATGCACGTAGACAAGCGGCAATCAGACAGGAATTCGAGGCAACAGACACGCTGACAACAGGCAGACAGCAAACAAGCAAACTGAAAAAMCCGTGACAGAAGGACAGACAGAAGGACAGAAATTTACCTCGTGCTCAGTCTTCTGCTCTGCCAGCGCCTCCAGTTCTGCAGCAGGAAGGTCTTCATTGTCCAAACTCTCTTGAATGTCCTTCAAGATGTGTTTCAGTTCCTCAAGACCTGGCCAGAACTTCTCGCTGGCTACAAGTGAGTTCTCCAATGCCTTATCTCGTTCATCGTACAGATCTTGTATCTCACCAGCCAATGTTGTTACTTTGTTTAGTTTGTCTTTGACGAGTTGGGATGTCTTAGAGTCGGGACTCAGGGCCACGATAGCTTCAACAGCTGTTTTTGTTTCATCAACGGAGGCTTTTTCTGGCTGGAACTCCGTCTGTAACGCCTTGAACAAAAAAAAAGAAACTCAATATTCACTGAATTGAATTCGTCGGGAATCATTTTGGAATTAATGCACAATGTAAAAACGATAAAAGCAAACTAAAAAGAAAAAAAGGAATCAAAACAGCAAGGAGAGCAACGAAATAGGTTAAAAAAAGAGCCAAAAAGAAAGAGTAACAAAAGAAGTGGAAAGAGAAGAAATAAAAAAGGGGAAAATAAAGAAATATTTATGCATATTTATGATATTTTAGTTTCAAAATTCCTTTTGGTTTTGGAYAACAGGTAGACGGATCAATAATAAAAACACCCCAAAAAAATCCCACAAGAAATTTGTCTGATTACTAAGTTATCGAAATGCATAATAAGATCAATAAGAATCTCAGTATTGTCCCTGATAAGTTACCTTCATCATTTCCATCTGTTCCTTGATAGTTTCAGGTTGAACCCCAACAGGTTCGATAYTACTGAAGTCCTCTTTCCTCTTCTCCAAGGAAGACATCAGTTCCTCTAGTTTTTGTTCAATCTGTTCTTCCTGCTGCATGGTGATACCTATCTTGATACCCCTCTCTTCTGTCAGCTGGTAGAGTCTGTCATATCTCTCACGACACTCTGTGACCTTGTGTTCAATGAAGGAAGATCCTTCGCCTGGTCCACTAAGCTGTGTCAGGTCACTGCCTGTATCTTCGATGTGGTTGATCAGGCTTCTTAAGGCAGAGATGCCTTCTTGGATGGTCTGCAAGAGAGGAAATGATACAAAAGCGATTAACGACTTGTAGGACTACCGTAGATAGGAAAAATAACCTGATCAAAATGGAACTTTTTCACAAATGTTTTGAATGCGAGGCTAGCATAAAAATGCAAAAGAAATCACACTTTTTCTCGATGGAATTTGAGACTTTTCTTTTGTATTTCCATGCCTTACATTCAAGACAATTTTAAGAAGCCACCACTGACTGCCAAACTTACGAAACCTTCTACAAAAATTATACAAAAATCAGGAAAGCCTCTTTTTGTAGCGCCTACTCGAAATACATATATATATAAATATGATATGAAAGAGAGAAAAGACGTTACCCATAAGGCAGGATTAATTAGATATARTAGAACAGTCATTGCCATATCTTTGACATCGTATTGTGCTCCCGTTATATTGATATCTTGTTATGCATTAGTGCTTCTTCTGACTGAAATGCGGATTTATTTTTRTGTGCTGGTTTGGATTTTCTTGGCTTTACTTCTATCCTACTTAATCTCATGTAAACCTTGTTGTGTCATATTTAAGAGAAGTGGCGATTTGAAGTACGAAAACAATTCTATATTTGTAACGCAAAGCTTAGATTTACGAAACGCAAAACAAATGAAAWCAAAATAAAATGAACACACGCGTATGTTTTCCCGCCTCGCCTCATTCCTACTCTGTCCTGAAAGGAGATTAATTTGGCCATGAGTTCGATTCTTGCATTGCATGTGACGTCATAGCCGCCATGTTGCTTGACTTTAACCAAAGAATTTGTGTTTTTTTTTGTCATACTAAGCCAACATCGCAACAATTCCATTTTTCCATTTTTCCCTTTTACCCCCGACTGTAACGGCAAGGGATGTACGCCAATTATACTGGGATGGGATAATTTACTGAATTCAGCTAATTTTGGATTGAGGACTTCGACTGTCTTCGTAGTAAAATCTGGGACTCGTTACCTGTCTTCGTAGCAAAATCTGGGACTCATTACCTTAATTCTTTCTTGCTGCAGCTCCGAGGAATGTCCCTCTTCGTCCAACACCTTCAAACTCTCCTCACATCGATCCAGCCACGTGACACACTCCTTATAAATGTCCCGGAATTGTTGAGACAGAAGGAGAGCTTCTACAAGATGCGCCTGTCTTGTTGACGTATCGCTGCTGACAGTTTTGTATCGCTGTTTAATGTCGTCGAGTTTTTCTTTAAGAGCGGCCTGTTCGTCGTCTTTGAGCGCGATCAGAAGCTGCTCACCAGTTTCACATACTGACTTCACGGGATTCTGGTGGGAAGCGACGTCTGTGTTAAGAGGCTGAAAGGTAACAAAGAAATTTATTGAGCTTTAAGTGTAACAACCCTAGAAATAATAATGATAATAATGATAAWGTTGATGATGATGGTGATGATGATACATCTATTCAATTTGCAACAATTTGCATCTCAAAATTCTTCAATATCAGTTTGTTTGTTAGGTTTTTATCGTCGGGCAAGCGTGTTCAAACGGTATTAATAAAGTAATAATACTAAAGGAAGCAATGCGTGATCTGAACAACCAAATACAATGCTGCGCCAAAATGCTATGGTCGAATTGCGTTTAAAAGTTTATCCGCAGTAATTTACCGTTTGCTTGGCTAGTTGTTCTTTCACTTTCTCAGGTTCAACAGCGACAGGATCAAGTGCTGTTATCGTTTCTTCAGTCTCCTTCAACCATTTTTCAATGTCCTCTAGACCAGCTTGGAATGCGTCGACTCGTTCTTTGGTAGAGAACATAGATTTGGCCAGATCCTCCACGTCGGAGCACAGAGATCTCCATTTTTCGTTGACTTCATCGGAAACTGTTTCCACTTTTGGTGCTTCGTCTTCTGATACAAGTTTCTTCAGACTGTCACCGGTTTGCTTGTTAGCTTTGATTGTGGCTTCTTTGTCTGCAATAGCCTGCTGTAATTCCTTCAATACGAAAAAACCCTTATAGTTTAGYCTTGCTGCTTTTCGTTTTTCACCGAGTTGTAAGAGAGAAAGGAGGGAAGGGGTAGTGAGGGGGAGCACACGGGGGAAGGGGAGGGGGGGGGGTTGTATCTTTGCCAAAGAAAATCAGAACGAGCTTGCACGTGTACAAATCATCCGTACTAAGATAAAAATGACTTTCGGTACCCCCCCCCCCCCAAATGTTTTTATTTTATTTTTTATTCATAGCTGGCATCGTTGCGTTATCATCTCAGAAGATATCATTTTACAACATTAATCGCAATCGAAATCAGAAACAGGAATAACATCTCTATACCTTAAGTTTCGCCTGCTCGTCCTCTGCTTCTTGTCCTTCTGCTTTGGCATCAGACAACTTCTTTTCCATCTCGTCAAACCAGGTCATTAGGTCATCCTTCTCGCCGAAAAACTTMTCAGAAAGCTGTTTGGCTTCCTTTACTTTGGCGCGCTTTTCGTCAGAGCTGCGCAGAAGATCTTTGTATTTGTTCTTTAGGTTATCCATTTTCATCTTGACGAGATCTTTATCRTCGTCATCACAGTGTGGAAGAAGATCGTCTCCGGCTTTGAGAGTGTCTTTGATTAGGGGTTCTAGGGAATCGATGACTTTGCATATCTCCTGAATCATGAAAAAATAGAAACGAGAGAGATAAAGAGATAAAATAAATGAATTGAAAAAGRAGAAAAAGTTGTATAATTTCGACAGTCAAATAAAATAAAACGTGCAATCAGTTCATTTTCCATTCTCAATCCGAGTTTAAATAGCTATTCATTCATTCGCGGTAGTTCGGGATGCACTTTGTCAGACAGTGGACTTTCAAGCCAAACTAACCTCTAATTTTTCAAGCTGTTCTTTAACCTCCTCTGGAGAAGCTTTAGCAGYGTCGAACTCATCATCTTTGAGTTGATTATCCGCTTCAGAGAGCTTCTTGCTGGCTTCTTTGTAGAGATCGTCAAACTTCTGCGATGCCTCCAGAGCCTCATCCAGCTGTTTCTGCCTGGCTTCTACAAGTTCGYTTAAGTCGACCCACTTTGAATTAAGGTCAGCTAGACCAACTTCTAGCGCTGCCTTCTTGTCCTCRTCTGCTGTCTTAAGGATCTCTCGTCCTGTTTCTTGTAAGGATTCCACTGCAGATTTGCGATCTGCTATCATCTTAACGTAAAGCTAGGGAATAAATAGACAATTATGAGAATTAGAGAAATTCTATTAATAGTCTGACAGTATTGTTGGAGAAAATTTCGCATGAGTGAAAAGACCCGTGGTCAATGTGAAGTTCCATGACCGTGACGGTACCGTGTCCGAGCATTTTTGATTGGATGAACTGTAACCTCTCGCACTGTGATTGGTTCCAAGGATGTCGTACATTCTGTACTTTGACCGTGCCGTGTCTTTTCACATTCATAGACTGGGTTTTGAATGAATGGCTTACCTTTTGTTCATTCATTTGCGCCTTCACTACTTTAGGTTCAGCGGCTGACACACTTCCTTGGCTCTCCAAGAGATCTCTCGTTTCTTCAATCCATTGCAACAACGATTCCATTGCATCATGGAACTTTCCAAACTGCAGCAAGGCCTGTTCGAGGCCGGTCTGTCGTTCAGAGAGACCTTGGTTTGCACCCAGGAGTCGTTCGTTGAGGTCTGCGATGGCAGCGTCAATAGCGCTTGTGTCTGCCGTAGGGTTGGTGATGGCGAGTCGGTATTTTTGATCATTCAAGTCTGTGATCTTCTCGCTAAGGTCTTCAACTTCTTTCTGAAGCTCCTGTAAATMATCAACGTCACCACATCAAAAACAACGTGAAGGGGAAAAAAATAAATGAAATTATGTACAAAAGTTACTGAGATTCGTAGACGGTACCCCATGATTCGTAGTATTTTCCCCTCCTCTCTCCCGACTAAAATTCAAAATCTGATCGTGCAAAAGAATGCGAACAAAAGATTGTCAGTTTTCAATAAACTAATGCGAGAGATCTTCATCGCCACAATAGGTTGGTTTTGACGGATTTCAACCTTTTCATGAGACTGTCGGAAAACACAAAGCTTTCAAGATGAGGCAGCTGAGGAACAAAACCACGGAAATGCCTTTACTGATGTCATCCACCATAACCCACCTTAGTTTTGATTCCGCGGATGTATCTAATATAAAATCATTAAAATACTAACACAAACCTTAAGTTCTTCCATCTGTTTTTCAATTGCCTCTACGTCTGTTGCTATCGGAGGTTGGTTCTTAACCTTCTCTTCAAATGCACCAATCGCTTCGTCTGCGYCTTTAAGTGAATCTTGTATCTTTTCTAGCTGATCCAGAGTGGCCTCTAGATCTTTGATTTGATTGGCTGCGGCGTCATTGACGTCGTGCCATGCTTTGTCATCATTGGTCATCTGYTTGACAAAAGCTGGATCGGATCCAAGCCCTTCGCTGATCAGGTCTTGGGCGCATTTGTTTACGTCATCATATAGAGGTTGCATTTCATCGAGACGATCCTTGAGAGCCTGGTGAAGAAGAAAGTACATCACAATCAGTTGACCAATCAATGGTGTGGTACGAAATTAACCAACCACAGTGTGCCCAATAGATGTGTATTAAAGCCCACAAGACYCRWCACTSGAGTCCTACTTCATTACACTCTGCAGTAAGATACTGTCAAGAACAAAWCKTTGCGTATTTYTKACTAGAGGGCGAAATGGCACGAGTACTCATTGTCCCGTCGTGCTTTGCGTAAGATTATCCACAGATACGACAGGACAATAACTAACTTAAAGTTTCCATTTTCACAAGGGTTACCTTGGTATTCTCAAGCTGTTGTTTRACGGTATCCAAGTCCAACTTGTTTGGTTTGTTCTGCTCCAACTCTTCATTAACCTTCTCTATTCCTTCCTCTAGCTCCTTCTCCTTGGCAGAATAATTCTCCAAATCAGCCACCAGCGCAGTTGCTTTCTCTAACTTATCGTTAAGCGCGTTCTTCAGATCATCAGACCTCTCTTTCAATCCTTCGTTTTCACGTTGTACTGGAGCAGTGTCTACTTCTGGATTATTGTCCAAGATATCCTGACCTGTCTCGATAGCATCAGCGAGATCTGGACTCATCTTCTCAAAGTCTTCTAACATGTCCTTTAGTTCTTGTTCCTGCTCCTTTGCCTTGTCCAAGTYCGCTATTGGAACCATTTCTACTTCAGCTTTGCTTTCCAGCTCACCCAGCTTCTCCTCAACGGGCTTCAGTGTCCCTTGGTATTTCTGGAGTTGATTTTGAAGGTTTTCCAGTTGGTCTGCTTTGTCTTTGAGGTTTTTGTTCAGATCGTTCCATCTTGTATCGATGACCAGGATTTCGTCTTCGATGACGSTCACTTCTTCGACACAGATTACGATAACTTTTTTGGCGGAGTCATCGAGGGCGTTATGGTCAGGTTCATGTTCGTTCACGTTGGCTTGAAGTTCCTAACAAAGCAATGCGATTGAGCAAATCAAATTAGTCCGTATTAGAGACAGGCGCACATTAAACAGCCCAGACTATCAAAGCAAGGGACCAATGCACGATGGTTTTCAGTCTTTAAGGTGATGYTTTACTAATGAAGGATATTGAGATGACAACCAAGTTATAGAGACAGGAAAAATAAAAAATATACACATACAAAGAGAGAAGCACCAGTGGTTTGGAATTGTTTTGATGTGGGATGCCAAATGTTTCGCTGGTATTTGAAACTACGACAACAACAACAACAACAACAACAACAACCAACCTTAATTTTCTCTTCTTGAGCCTTCAGTTCTTCAGGGTCACACGATGGCTGGACCTCGCCACAGGCTTTCTCTGTCTCATCTAACCACGGCAAGAACTTATCGCGGAGATCCTGGTACTCAGCCGTAGCTGCAACAGCTTCGTCAAGAGCTGCGTCCCGTTCGGCTGACTTGGACTTGAGTTCGGTCCATCTTTGGTTGAGATTATCGAGTTTTTCGCTCAAGTTGTCTTTMTCTTCTTGAACTTCGCTAGCGTTTTTGAGGTTCTCTCCTGATTCCAGCAGAGCTTCGTAAACTGGTTCTTTTTCCAAGATTTCTTGGTGGATTGGCTAAAAAAAGGTAGAAATATCACCTTGTTAGTTACTCACAATCGTTGAACGTACAGAAACATATTCAAAGGAATGGTAGTCACAGCCATATCGCCATTGTCATCACCGCCTTCATTATCATATTAGGTAAC
>NW_022261893.1:264148-305183 GCF_009602425.1 Actinia tenebrosa
ATTCCTTTACCACTTGTCAATCATTTAGTCGCCATTATCAACGATGCTTAACTCAACGATGCTTAACATCAATAAGATAGCATCCAGGAACCTATTCATGAGTCATACCTGGTACTCGTCTTTCTGTTGTTTGACTGTATCTGCATCTGCCGACACAGGTCTCAGTTGGRCCAGAWTTCGTTCAGCTTTGGTCAACCATCTCAAGAAATCATCCAAGTCGCTCTCAAAGGCATCACCCTGAAATATGACACCATCCAGCTTGTTCTCTCTTGATTTCAGCTTGTCGTCCAGAGAGTTAAGGCTGTCTTCGAGCTTGGTAAGCTGTGCGTCAAGATCTGCCGCCATGACGGGATCTTGTGATGTCGATGTTATTTCTTCCTGGATTTCTTTGGCCTTTGCAAACGCTTCTTTCTTTTCGTCCAGTTGTTTTTCGATTTTCTACAAGTACATAGAAAATAATGTTAATTCTCAAATATGTCGTGTTTATTACAGCCAAAGCAATAGAAACGCGACGACGTCAACAGACACCACGGTAACAACAACGATCACTACAACGCCAAAGAACGAACGAGCCGATGCAAGAACAATCGGTGGTGTGCATTCTTTTCCATGAGTATAAAAGGACAAAAGATGGGGCCGCCATGATGGTTGATACGACAAGAGGACGAAAGATCAAAATCTTTTGTTAAAGTCAACCAACATGGCGGCTATTACGTCATAACTTAATACAGCAATCCAAAAGAACAACACATGCCAAATAAACAACCAACCCACTAAATACTACTTAAGGATCGCCATTTTCTCTACCCACCTTGACGTCATCCAGTTGCTTCTTAGCCGTGTCAGGATCAGTACTAACTGGTTCCCAGGTCTCCACGATCTCTTCAGTGATGACAACCCATTCCTGGATCTCGATGATGATATCCTTTAGTTTACCACCTTGATTTATCGCATTATTGAGTTCGTCTTCTCGAGCTGCAGCTCTGGCGAGCAAGTCTTCATACTTCTYCTTGACGTCTTCTAGTTCTTTGTCGAGTGGCGATGGATCTCCTTCTGCGCTCTTTACGGCGTCCGCTGCTTTGGCTTTGGCTTCGGCATCTTTAAGGGCGTCGAGTTGGTCCTTCGCTTCTTCAAGCTTGTYCTTCAATTCCTTAACGAATCAAAAAGGTACTTTAAGTATACCACAGGGCCATCAAKTGTGGCTTAGCGTTAGTGCACTCGCATCTCTCCTCTGGGGTCTCGGGTAAAATTCCTAMATTTTCGCATTTTGAGCTAGAGCTGTTTCAGGGTATCGATAATTTTTTTTTTCAAGAGGAAGCTCAGTAAAGTAACACCGAAGCAAAAATCACRCTATCCGGCAGAGCATAAAGTAAAGGAGTTGAAAAGAAGGGAAAGCAGGGAAAAATGAGACAAAAGGAAAGCAGTCGGGTGTAAACACCGATGAATACGAGGTGAGAAAACGTACCTTTATCTTTTCCAGTTCATCTTTGTTCTTCTCCAAGTCACCACTGATAGGTTCTTCATCATCGATCTTGTTTTCTGCTTTGTCYAGTAATTCCTGGATAGGTTCAAGGGCCTCTCTATAGTCTTGCAGTGCGTTCTTCACATCTTGTAGCTCTTTTTCTTTATCAGCGCATTTAGCTTCCAACCTGTCGTACCTGTCAGTGATATCTTTCGCCTCGGATAGAACATCATCTTTATCGGTGTCGGTCAAGTCCATTAATGCCTTTGATTTCTCCTCGGTCGTGTCTCTTTCTGGTTTGTGGTCGTCAATCTCTTCCCTTAGCGTACTGACAAGCTCTTCGCGCTCTTTCAAAGATTTCTCATCCGTCAGGATGGGTTCTAGTGAGTCGACCTTCTCTTCCGCTTCTGCTAGCCATGGTGAAAGAGATTCAAMTGCTTCTTTGTACTTTGTAGCTTCTGGTACAGCATCGTTAACGCGGTCGTTGTGGTCCTTGGCTTTAGCCTTCACGTCGTCCCAGCGTTCTTTCATGTCGTCGAGTTTTTTATCCAGTTCGTCTTTCTCTGCACCTGGTTCTGTACTCTCCAACAGGTCGTTGCCGCTTCTCATGAGCTGCTCGAAAACAGGCTCTTGTTGTTTGATCTTCTGTGTAAGTTCCTGCGCAAAAAAAAAAAAAAAAAAAATTGCAGTAAGATTATGTCAACTGCAGTACAGGTATGGGGCGCCTTGTTAAGTTACAAATGCTAATCAAGGTTACTAAATTAGTCACAAGCGCAATGTTACTATAAACCAACCTCATCATTCTTCTGCTGCTCTTTTATGGTGTCATAGACAGCAGACACTGGCTCCATCTTTGCAGCAAGCCCCTCCATTTCACCAAGTTTGTCTTTGAAGTCGTCAAACGACACTTGGAACTCTTGCGTCYTCATCTGCGCTGCTTGTAGCCGGCCTTCAAGGTCTAGGATCTTAGYTCTAAGATCGTTATAGGGCTGTTCGACTTTGTCTAGCTTGTCTTTGATTGATGCGACAACTAAGGGCTGGTCCTTGTTTTTGTCTGTCAGCCAATCACAAAGCTCGTTCGCGTCCTCTAGGGTTGGTTTGTGGTCCTCAAGTTGGGCCTTTAGGTTCTGAGACAAAACGAAAAAAAAAAGAGGAACCGATGAACTATAAACTGAATAAAGCTTTCAAGCTTTTTACGAATAACAGTTGCGAATAATTCGTAGGGGAGTGAAAAATATTTGCTGAACCGTGACTCCCGTACAAATGACAATTGCGAATAATTTGTACGGGAGTGAAAAATGTTGGTATTACTTTCGCTCTAGCAAACTTTGGGAAACTTCAAATTCACCGCTCGAGCAGTGATTATCGTCTCAGAGTCATTGGTCGCTCGACCAATCACAGCGCGCGAAACTCAAGCGTAAAGTTATAGTAAAAATTAATATTTCCGACTTACTAGTTCTTGATATTAAAGGAAACTGAATGCTGTTGTGCTATCCAAGATTTTACCAAGATTTTATTTTTGAACAATTTTCTAGAAAATATATTTTATTTTACTGCGCACATTCCTACCTCCAGTTCTTCAAGCTGCTTCTTGACTGCTTCAGGATCAGTACCTATCGGTCCAACATTAGCCAATTGCTTCTTCGCTCCATCCAGCCAATCATCCAGCTCCTTRACTTTGTCGTTAAACTCACTTGCTTTCCCTACCTCTACGGCGAGCTGTTCTTCTCGGGCTTTGAGTTTATCCTGCAGATCTGCGTACTTGGATGAAAGTTCGGAGACTTTTTCTACGATGACTGTATGGTCGTCAGAGTCTTCGTGGACTCTCTGAAGAAGTGCTTCACTAGACTGATTGACTTTATCTAGGTCGGCTTGTTTTGCACCAAGATTTTCTTTCATGGCCTAAAAATTGTGAAATAAGATAGAAGATAAAGACTAGGTRCAGGAGGGACAAAAACCCCGAAAAAACCTTGAATCAATATCTTCAAATTTTATCGATACACTGAAACAACGTCTGGGTTGACGAAAATCAAGGTACTGATTTTTGAATTGTAATTTAGCGTGTTTGGTAAAAGAGGAAAAACAGGAGAACCCGGAAAAAAACTTCGAATCGAGGAAGAAACCTAACAATCTCTACTCACGACGTAGTGCTGAGTCCAGGAATTGAACCTGATAACCCCTGAGAGAGGAGAGTAACCCACTAACACTACCCTTGATATAAAATCGAATCAATAGTGCAAAACTCCACGACGACTGACCTTTATTTTATTGAGGTGTTCTGCTGCCCTGTCCGAGTCTACCCCGAAGACAGCGGGCGCATCAACRTCATCGTAAGCACTCGCAAATACATCCTCCACCTGAGCAACTGTGACGTGGTAGTCTTCAGCAGCTAGTTGAACTTCACCAAGTTTTTCTTCTCGGTCGTCGAGTGCAGCCTTGAGGTTTTCTATTCTCTTCACAAGATCGTCAACCTCTTCTTCCACTACGTGCTTGTCCTTCTCGGCATCGTTGAGTAATGCGCSAGCATTATCTTGTACTCCAGGTACACCAGATTTCAGATTTTCAGCGGCATTTTGGATTTTATGGAGCAATTCTTTTTGTTTGGCCAGTTTTTCTCGATCGCAAGATAAAGGTTCGAAGTCCTTTACTTGTTGTTCGGCTTTAGCTAGCATGTCTGATAGTGGTTCAATCTCATCTCGATATTTCTGCGCTTCTTCTTCGACTTTCTCGAGTTTATTCTGTCTGYCATCTGTCTTCTTTTTCGCATCCTCGAATCTGGTCTTCATGTCTGAGATCTTTTTCTCTAGCGCTTTCTTTTCCTGCTCATCGTCAAGGTTTTCAAGTACAGCTTCGCCAGCTTTCACGAGCTTCTGGAAAACTGGGTCCTGCACGAGGATGGCGTCTCGTATTGCCTCGTTTTCTTGTTTCTGTTCTTTAACAGAATCGAGAACGGCAGAGATGGGATCTGGAGAAGAAACCTTGGTGTCCAAGTCGTCCAGTTTGTCCAGGAAGTCATCAAAAGAGACCTGGAATTCCTGGCACTGTAGCAATACGTTTTGTAGCTTAGCTTGACGATCACCGACCTTGCGTGCGATTACATCGATGGGTGATGTGATTTTGTTTAGTTCGCCGCGAATGTCCTTGACGACTCGCGGATCTTCGTTACTTTCGTCAATGATATCTTTTCCAGTATCCTCTAGAGAGTCAAGTATTGCCTTGCATTTGGCTATTTGATCCCGTAGATCCTTAAAACAGAATAAAACAAGTTAGACAAGAACCTACCTCTAAAAGCGACCACATGACCCCTGTAAAACGGCMAATAACTTATATTCGG
This sequence comes from Actinia tenebrosa, assembly GCF_009602425.1. The sequence goes on from NW_022261893.1 coordinate 268,945, forward strand.
AACCTCCATACATCGGCCAGCCACTGTGGCATYCACTAGAAAGATATTCGCCACAGCGACATCTACCTTTATRAAGGGCTAAAAACGGATGCTCCAATATTCGGAACCTCTACATACCGACCACGCAAAACGAAGTTTTCATTAGACAGTTATCTACGACAGGGAAATCTACTTTTTAACCAACCACATGAGCACTGACAAGCAAAAAGAATTCAAAATCGAATATCCGCAACCTCTGTAAACTACCTAAGCGAATGGACGGATTTCTGCGAGATTACCATCTTACCTCAGCGTCTTGTAGCTGCTTCTTGACAACATCAGGGTCACTGCTGATTGGTTCCTGAGCTGCCACGGCTTCCTGAATATCTGGCAACTTTTCCTCGAGATCTTGCAAAGCATCATTGAACTTTTCAGCCATCTTGATCTCCTCGTCAACCTTCTTCTTGTGGTTGTTGAGCTTTGCTTGTAAATCTTTGTACTTATCTGCCAGGGCGTCTACATTATCTTTCACTTCTGCTGCCTTAGGAGACTTCTCRYCCAAAGCATCAACAAGTTCTGCTCCAGCATCCTTAGCCTTTTCCACCTCACTCTTCAGATCTTCCAGCTTCTCGAATAAGTCATCTATTTCCTTCTGGTCGGTTTTACCCTTCTCTAGGTCGATTCCAACAGGTTCGTGTGAAGCTATCGCCTTTTCTATCTCCTCCAGCGATTTTTCTACAGGTACAACAGAATCCTCGTACTTTTCTACAGCGTCTTTAACTTCTTCGATCTTCTTTTTCATTTTATCGACGCCGTCGCCGAGACTRTCGTAGCGTTTATTGACATCTTGGGCGTCGCCCTCAATGATGAATTTATCGGCCTGACAAGTCTCGACTAGATCAGCCGTTGTGTCGTTCAACTCTTGTAAGTCTGGTTTRCGGTCTTCCACCTCCTCRTCCAGATCTTTCAACGTTTTCATGTGTTTATCAAGAGTCGCTTTGTCGCAAGTTTCAGGRTCRATAGCGGCGAGTCGTTTTTCGGCACTGCTCAGCCATGGTTTGAAMGTCTGACTCTCGTACTTGTGTTTYCTTGACAACGGTACTACTTTGTCTAGCCGTTCCTGGCGATCAGAGGYGTGGTCTTTAACAGCGTCGAATCTCGTTGTAGTGTCGTGTAGTTTTTGTTCTAGTGYGTCTCGGTCGGGTCCAGGTTCTGAWGTGTCGAGTACATTCCCCCCGGCCTTCATGAGCTGATTGTAGACTGGTTCCAACTGAGATACAGCGTCTCGKATGGCCTGAAACCAGAAAMAAATCCGAYTTAATACACYACTGCAACTGCTGCGAGYKTCTAYAAAATGATTTGCAAGACTATACCTTGTGCTTCTGACTCTGTTCCTTGGCAGTTTCATGAATTCCAGACACGGGTTCCAGTTCTGCAACCTGTTCCTCAACCTTGGCCAGTTTGTCCAGGAAGTCCTCGAACGAGACCTGGAATTCCTGGCTTTGCAAGAGGACATTCTGCAGTTTGTTTTGCCTTTGGTCGACCTTGGCTGCAAGAGAGTCYAAGGCGGTTCGTACTTTGTTCAGCTTRCCGTACACGTCCGCCACGACCGCGGGGTTGTTCTTGCTGCTTGTGATGAGCTTTTGGCCATCGTTTTCTGCCTTCTGCAGGAGCGCTTTGTGATTAGCGATATCATCCTTGAGAAGCTACGACAGAAGGAAAACAAAATCGATCGAAATTAACTCCTGTAAAAATCGTTAGAATTTTAGTATATTAAGTTAAATAGACAAGAATTCTTTACAGAGGAGAGGAATAAATGACTTCATTATATAAAATACAATCGCTTTTACTACAAAGATAATTCTTATAAATTTCATTACGTAAAACTTAAAACAAAAACGAACACAGAGGCATAAAATGGTATTCAATTTGAGTATTCATTTACGTTTTACATTTATGTTAAATACGACGAAAAGTCAAGCAAARCTTCTCAGGAATTGAATTAAAATCTATTTTCCATAACAGCTGTTGTCACTTGTGCTACCATCTCTCTAGTACCCGTTAGCCACGACCTGCCTGCAATATTTACACCAACAGCTTTATTCAAATTAGAAGACTCTAAAAGACTTGTCGGGATTGCCTAGAATTCAGCGCAATCGAGATAAATATACGGTTCAAATTAATTCCAGCTTGTTATCAGTAAAGTATAAGGAGTTGTATATTTACTAGAATGAAATCTTCGTCGATTGATCCTACTCCATTCAATATTTCATYCTTCGAGACAAATATAACATTCCCCTTGACTCTCCGCCGTGCTGGTGTTCTTTTATTCGCCTTTGGTTTCAGAACTCTCTCCATTTTTCTCCATACTAATTAAACAAGACCTAAATGACCAATCCTTGTGGGGTTCTTCCAGTGAGCCATGCTAGCATCATAGTTACCCTCGCTGCTTTTAAATTATTTATTTATAAACGCGACGAACTTTCAAACTAACAATCACTACCCCGTTGTAGTCTCTTTAGACTACCTGCTAAATGCTTTGCTTTGATAGTGCGGATTGAAAGATAACTTCTCCTAACTTTAACTACTGGAACATATATGTTTGGGTAGAGAGAAAATGGATTACAGAAATCGGTGAAGTTATTGAAAGGTGTTAATCTCATAGCTTCTGTTTATAAACTGACTTTTTATTGGTGCAGTAAACGTTTGTATTATTGAGCTCCTAATCTCYCACCGCTTCTGTTCTAAAACCAAAGCTAAGCTTTATACAAAAACAATTTAATGCAACCGCAAATTTATATTGTTTTTTTAATATATTCTATTGATTTTTGTTTCTATTGTACTTTCATACCTACATTTTTGTTTTAGTCTTAGAACAAAAAGAAAACTATAAAGAGATTTTACATTGCTAATGTAAGAAAATTATTGTAGGACTGAATTTGCTCTGAAATTCATTCCAAATTATTCTATTTCCTCTTGAAAATATACCTTTAATTTTTTTTCTGATACAATGAAGGAATAATTTTAGACGTTAACTAACCCTCCCATAACGAACACACAGGCACAAAACACTGTTCACAACAAATTCAACATGCACACCAACAACCACAACGATAGAAATAGCAATAACATACCACAAAATGAAACCAAAATGAAACCAAAACTTGGTTTCCTTTTTCACTTTTCGTCATATTTTTACCTGGACTTCCTCGAGTTGACTCTTCACTGTTTCCGGCTCGGTGCTGATTGGCTGTTGCTGAGCAACGCGTTCTTGGATGTCAGGTAACCAATCATTGAGGTCTTTCAAGGCATCGTTGAATTCTTTGGCGTTAGCAATGTCTTCTTCAAGTCGTGCTTTGCGGTCAGTGAGTTTAGCAATCACGTCGTCATATCGGTTGCCGACTTCGTCGACGTCTTGTTTGACTCGAACAGCATCTGGTGATCTCTCGTCCACTTGGTCCATCAGGGAATCGACGTTGTCTTTGAGGGACTTCACGCCTGGGTCTTGTTCAGAAAGAGACTCTAGGAGTTCCTGTTATAAAGGGCGAGGTAAGGTCAAGCACCATAAAAAAAACTCCAATAATAATAATAATAATAATGCCAATATATTTTGAATCGTTATGAAGAACAGAGAAAATGGTTTGAGCATTTGAAATAACACGGGCGAAGAACATTGAAAGAAAAGGAACAACCAAGAAAGGGAGGGATAAAGAAAGGAAGAATGAATGGGAAAATGGGGGGGAAAAAAGGGAGAGGATAAAAGGTAAGGAGCAAACAAAGGAAGAAAGAAAAAAAGGAGAAAGAAAGCGTGAGAGGAAGAAAGAAAGAAAGRAAGAAATGACATAGGAAGAAATTGAGGAAGAGGAACCGGCGAGGGTGTTCTTACCTCAATCTTTTGCAGTTCGTCCTCACTCTTCTTAACATCAGCACCATACGATGCCGGTGCCTCCAAGATGGGCTGTGCCTGATCAAGTGTTTCCTCCACAGGTTCCATCACGCTATTCAGTTCCTTCATCTTTTCCTTCACGTCTTCAACTTGCTGTTTCCTGTTATTCAAGCCATCAACCACAGCATTCCACCTCTTGTTGAAGTCCTTGACTTCCGCTTGCGTCACTTCTGGATTCTCGCAGAGGTCGGCCAAAGACTCAGCGGTATTGTTGARTTCTTCGACAACTGGTTTCTTGGCTTCAACGCTGTCTAGTAGTTCCTGTAGAGCTTTCTCTTCTCGTGCGAGGCTCTTTTCTTCACAAGGAATGGGTTCTCCAGCAGCTAGATATCTTTCTGCGTCTTCGAGGCATGGCAACACGGCCTGGTGGTTATCATGGTAATTTTTCGAGTCAGGAGTGACTTCATCTAGTTTGGCCTTTCGACTCTCGACTTTCTCCTTCACGTCGTTCCATCGTTCTTCAATCTCTGCTAGTTTGTCTTTTAGTTTATCTTTCTCTTCACCAGGCTCCAGCGACTCCAGAACGTCCAGCCCGCAACTMGATACTCGCCCAAAGACAGGTTCAAGCTGTTTGACGTCATCAGAAACTTGTTCGACCTCGTGGACTTGATCACGAACGACGTTGTATACCGGCGAAACAGGGAGCATGCGCGCTAGGTSATCCTCAATCTTAGACAGTTTTTCTACAAAGTCTTCCAATGTTTCTTGGAATTCCTGTGTTTGCAAMACGACCATCTGCAGTTTGGCTTGTTTGTCATCAACTTTAGCGGCGATGTTGTCTAATGGTGTTTTGATCTTGGCCAATTTCATGTTGACCTCGGCCAAGAYGTTGGGATTGTTCTCGCAGCATTCTACGAGTTCTTCTCCGATATCTTCTGCTTTTACGAGGTCGCGCTTCTTGGCYGCCACGCTGTCCTGCAACTGYTCGACGTCTGCAAGCTGGGTCTTCACCACTACAGGATTACTGCTGATTTCTTGTGCAGTGTCAACAGCAACAGTGGTTTCTTCAATCCAGATGGTAATTTCTTCGTAGATCTCAACAAACTCGACGATCAGGACATACGCCTTCTTCAGCTGGGTTTTCTTGTCTTTGGTTTTGTTCAGCGCGTCAGCATATTTGTCATTCAAGTTATCCATTTGTTGTTTCAGGACCACAGTGTCAGTAGAAGTCTCCTCCATTTGGTCGAGAAGTTTGTGGGCCAGTTCATCTGCCTCCTTTTTCTGTGGCTCGCATTCCTCCAGGGCCTGAAGTGCGGCTTCAACATCTGAGAGATCTCTCTTAACGTTCTCGGGTTCAATCTTTGGCGCTTTGCAAGTTTCCAATGTGTTCTCGGCCTTCTGTACAGCGGCCTCCACGCATTGGATGTCATCCTTAAGCCTGTCAGATGCATTTTTAGCATTACTAAGCATTTCTTCTTTATCTTCGATATCCCTCAACAAAGCATTCCAGCGCTTGCTTAAGTCTTTTTTCTGTGCATCGATGACGTAGTTGTTGTCATGACACTTGTCAATCAAAGATTCAGCTGCAGTATTTAGTGAGTCATATTCTGGTCTGTGTTTCTCGACGTCGTCCTTCAAGTCTGTCAGTACCTTCAACTGTTTCGCGATTTCATCGGGATCACTAGATTTGATCTTRATTTCTGAAACTTGCTTTTCAGCGTCGACAAGCCACGGCTCAAACGCACTTTGTGCCTTGTGATATTCTCGTGCATCTGGAAGAACAGACTCAATTCTTTGGTCGCGTTCAGCTGCCTTGTCCTTTGTCTTCTGCCARCGTTCTTTCAGCTCAGCAATCTTCTTCTCCACGGCTCGTCTCTCATCTCCAGGTTCAGTGTTTTCCAGTACTTTCTCGCCCGTCTTCAAGAGGTTTTCAAATATAGGCTCTTGTTGATCAATAAGGTCTTGCACCTCCTCGTTATCTTCTTTTTGTTTCTTGGTCTCTTGATATTCAGGTGAAACTGGTGCTTCACTAACAAGTTGATCTTCAATGTTTCCAAGACGCGCAACGAAGTCATCGTAAGAGTCTTGGAATTCTTGAGACTGCATTGCCGCGTTCTGAAGTCTTGCGCTTCTTTGTTCTAGCTTACCGCAAAGTTTCTCCAGAGGTGTTCTGACCTTGTCAATCTTGTTTTGGATGTCATTAACAGTGTCGGGGTCGCGGACATTGTCTTCTATCAATCTCTGTCCAACATCTTCAAGTTGATGGAGCTTAACAAGGTAATGCTTGATTTCCTCTAGAGCATCATCCGTGTCCTTGATTTGAGCCTTGATTCTGTCAGGATCTGTACTTACAGGGTCGAGTTGTTCGATCTTTTCTTGTTCAGTTGGTAGCCAGTTTTCAATGTCAGYAAGAACGGTGTTGAATTCGGTTGCATCTTCCAGAGCCTTCTCTAGCGCCTTTTCACGCTCCTGAAGCCTTTCTGGAGTTTCTTTGGCTTTCTTGTTGGTGAGGTCAAGTTTCTCTTTCAGTTCAACGTTAAGAGGTGACCATTCCTCACCTGAGAGCAGTTTGTTCCCTGACTGGTTCATCTCTTTGATATCCGGTTTACGATCATCAAAAGTAGATCTCAGGGCTTTGACTTGATCAAGCTCCTCTTTGATCTTATCTACATTGGTTCCCAAAGGCTCAGAGGCCTCGAGAACGACTTCCGCTTGGGTGAACGCTTCTTGCACTGGCTGCAAGGCACTGTAGTACTTATCCAATGCTTCTTTCACTTCTTCTGCTTCTTCTTTCTTCTTCATGGCGTTTGCGTTAAGAGCATCCCAGCGATTCTTGACTTTAACAAACTCAGCCTTCACAACATCACCATCGATTTGACTACATTCTACATCAGTATCCGCAGCAGAATTCAAATCCTCAAAGTGTGGTTCATGGCAGAACACATCATTTAAGATCTTCTCCAACTCCTCTAAAGTCTTGTCTGCGTCTTCAGGAGTGTACGACTTCACTTTAATCTTACCAAGCTTCTTTTCTGTCTCATCCAACCAAGATTTGAATTTGTCGTTCTTCTTCTCGTATTGTCCCGCAGCTTCGTGGACTTCATCGATTTTCTCCTGCATGCTGTCGGCCTTGTCTTTGAACGCCTGCCAGCGAGCGTTCGTTTCTTCGAGTTTCTGTTGATGTTGTTCTTTGTCATCACCGGGTTCCATCTTCGCTAGCATTCTTTCTCCTTCCTCTATCAACTTCTCGAAAACTGGTTCCTTCTTCGTGATGTTATTCAGTATGAAATACTGCATGTTGTCTTTCTGCTCGTCGACAACCGAGAAGATAGCAGAAGCTGGTCGAGCGTTCTCCAGTTTTGTCTCCAGCTCAGCAAGATCGTTAATGAAGTCTTCACGAGTGACATCGTAAACTTGAAGCTGTAGAAGRACTTGTTGTTGTATTTCTCGTCGTTGTTCCATTCGTGCATCRAGGCGATCGAGTTGCGCACGCACTCTGGTTAGTTTGCACTGTACTTCTGCGACARCGAATGGATTTTCGCCGGTTGCTGAGATYAGCTCTCTTCCAACGCCTTCCATTCGATCAAGATTAGCTCGTTGTTTGGCAATTTCATCTTGAAGAGCCTGCAATAGAAAATTTTTCATTATTGTATTTACTTTAACAATCCCCTACTTGTCAAAATTAAAGTAAAAAAGATAAAAACRAGAACAGTAACTGACCTCGATTTGTTCAAGTTTCTTGTTGACGACYTTGGGATTTGTACTGATTGGTTCCTGAACAGCAAACATTTCTGTAGTCTCATCGACCCACTGTTGTAGTTCTTTCATTTCGGTATTGAAGACTGTTCCCTTATCGACGATCTTTTGTAGCTTGGACTCTTGGTCTTGTAGGAGTTCTTTGAGCTCATCGTGGGTGCCCAGTAGTACACCTACTTCTTTGCGCAACAGACTGACGTCTGGTGAATCGCTGTCGGCAGAGGTGATCAGATTTTGACCAATCTTGACAGCTTGTTGGACGTCTGGTTTGCGTGAGTCTAGAGTGTTAATCAACGCCTAATGGGAATAGAGAGTAACATGATGTTAATTGTATACTGGCRAAGAATACGGAAGGAACTTCAAACAAAGTATTTCCAAGCTTTATACTCTATGTATGGCTTATGAATACAAGTCGTATGGATTCTCATCGTTGACCAAGATTACAATAATTGATTCTACATGGAGTAAAAACTACACGAAGTATCTCCCTTTTCTAATCATTGCAAAGTGACTAACCTTAGTGTTACTGAGTTCCCGTTTGGCCTTTTCGACGTCACATCCAACCGTCTCCATGGGAACAATACCATCCTCAGCACGAGTAAACAGCTCGTGTACRGGCARGATGTTTTCTTCRTAYTGTTCRACCAGCTCYCTCACTGACGTAGTCTGACGYACCCTGTCATTCAACCTCAGGCTCACGCTATCCCACAATTTGTTCAGATACTGAATCTGTGCTTCCACCACGTACACATCGTCCGGTTGACTCTYGATGACGTCMGAAGCGAGGTCTTTGAGCTTCTCGTAATCTGGCACGTGATCTTCAAGCTGCTGTTTCAGTTTCTTCGCTTGTTCKACTTGTCTATCAATCGTCTTGCTGTCGCATGATACTGGGTCCTGATTGGACACTTTCTTGTCCATGGCTGTCAGCCAATCRGTGAAGGGTTCAACGTGAGTATAGTAGTTATGGAGAACTGGGGCGTGGCTTGTTATATCGACCTCTCGGTCAGCGGTCTTGCTCTTAACAGCTCCCCATCTAGCTTTGATGTCTTGGAGTTTTTGTTCCAGACTRTCTCGGTCAGGGCTTGGTTCAGCGTTTTCGATGAGCTGTTCAGTACGAGATATGAGTTCCTGGGCAAGATCATCGTTCTCTATCACGTCTTCTTTAAGCATCTTAGTAGGAGAAAATGTAATGAAATAAAAGGGTTAATTTTTGAACAGGCTTCTCTTCTTCTCCCGCCGAAATCAGGAGGAGAAAATTTCCATATCTCTCCCAMCCCCACTCCCTTCAAAATAATAAACCTTAAAACAAAAAAATACAAATCTATGAACAAACMCATACATCCCTGGCTATGGGCTAGYCTCAAAATTTGCAGTTTTAYTATAAAAMTGTTACAATACCCAATGKCAGATATAACGGTGTCCAGCGGTTTGCGCATGCACGAGTTTCGCCTGGTATCCCATCAGATTTGTTAGTGTGACTTGAAAGACTAACGGCTATTGGTAAAACATTTCATACCTTAAACTCGCGCTCTTGTTCTTTGAGAGTGTCGTGTACAGCAGAGACGGGTCTCATTCCAGCAAACTCTTCCTCGATTCCTGCCAGATCGTTGAGGAAGTCAGCCAAGGATAAATGAATATCCTGACACTCAAGCATAATACTCTGGAGCCTGTCGCGACGATCGTCCAGTTTGTTGGCGATACGATCCATCTTGGTGTGCGCTTTACTCAGAGTAGAGACCACCTTAAAAAAAGATTTTAAACGGCAATCAGGAAAAGACAAATATCGATGCACACCTTGGTCACGAGAGAGTGGAAAACAATGACGATGATAGTGAAAGWTATGCTCCCGTGTCTAGAGGCAGCAAAAAAAAAAAAAACACTCAAGAGCGTCTTACCTCGACAGTGACACGGTCATCTTCCTTGTTCGACTCCATCAGCTTAATCCCAGCCTCCTGTTCAGTATCAAGCACTTGTCTTTTCTCCTGCACYGAATCCAACAGTTCCTCAACGTCGTGTAGTTGTTTCTTGACCACTTCTGGTTCCGTGCTGATAGGATGCMRCTCGTCTATCACCTTAGCCATGGCYACGAACCAGTTGTTAAGTTCCTCATCACATTCCTTGAATCGAGTGAGGTGCTCCAGGTGATTYTCAAGTTGGACTTGTCGCTTCTCTAGGGCATTCTGTATCCCTTCAAATCGAATAAACATGTTGGTGACCCTCTCTTCGATGATAACTACATTAGAAGAGTCCTTCTCTAGAAGATCCATCAACTGCTGCGCCAAGTCTTCCGTTACGTTTAGCGCGGGAGTCTGTTCCTCTAGCGTGATGAAAATCGCGTGAATCAACTCTAATTCTTGTCTAAGGCGCTCGATGTCCAATAGCGGGGTATCGTAGGCGCATAGGATCAGCCCTTCAACAACCAATGCTTCAATGCTGATGATACTATCATGGAAAGTATTCCACAGCTCCTTCATCTTCTCGTGATTCTCTTTCTTCTTATTCAGCAACGATTTCACTTCATCGAACCTCTCATTTACCCCTTGTACTTCACTTCTGACGAACTCCACATCAAAAGGCTGGATTTCTAGGATAGAAGTAGTGAGGTCGTTGAGTTTCTGTCGTGACGACTCGTGCTCAATGAGTTCTTTCTCGACCTCGTCTAAGTTCTTTTCGTACAAATTGAGTCCATCTTTGTTGCAGGGTATAGATTTAAGCGTGTCAAGTTTCTTCTCTGTGATACACAGCCATGGAACCAGTTCTTTCATTATCTCGAGATACTTTTCTGCGACAGGCTCGATCTTCTCCAACATTGTCTGTCGGTCCTCGGAGGTCTTCTGAAGTTTCTCCCATCTCGTTTGTATGTGTTTCATGTGTTGATCGACGCGGTCGCGATCTTTGCCAGGCTTCGCGCTGGACAAGATATTGTCGGCAGCAGCTTTTATGGCTTGGTACACAGGCTCGTGCTCTCGTATTTCTTCCAAGATTGGCTGTGAAAAAGAGAACGAGAAGGTCACATCTATTGCTATTAAGGGGCTTGGTATGGGACAAGTAAAGGAAGAAAGTGACAGGGACCAAGGGTGTGGTCAATACATCAATAAATAAACAAATATTCTCCGGGGCTCAGTATGAAAACGCCTGACGAAATCAAGCAATTCAAGGGAACGACTTGAACTAAGGGTGTGGTTGATTATAGGATTTGCAAATTTTCCTTAAGGATAGTGCTAGGCTTAACCTACGAATTTTTCTGTAAAGGCAACACTCATATGATATTGAAACTAATCCATCCAAACGCATTAACCTTAGAGTCACACAATAGTTCCTTTTGTCTATGGAGTGGTATATTTATATAGTTTTATTTCTAATAGACCTTTCTAGCTTCGYATGCGAATTGAATATTTCAGATCACATGACATTCCCTCGAGAATTGTTCTTTTATGACGAACATGTTAAAATATTTACACATGAAAGAATCAACTACCAAGAGTGGCATCACGTGGTCTGAAATGGGTATAGCGAACAAGGAAGCTAAAACGGTCTATTCAACTTGGTACTTCTCAAGATGGCAAACGCTTGGCCGAAATATGTCAAGTAAAAACTTCAGGTTACGAAGCGCCGTTTATTACAAGAATAATAATAAATAAGGGGATGACAAACCTTGTGCTCTCTCTTCAGTTCTCTAATGGTATCATCATCCGACATGACAGGTTTTGCGCTAGCAAGCTTTTCTTCTATCTCTTTCATCCAAGCCACGAAGTCCTTAGACACAGACTTGAACTCTTGTGACCGTACCAAGCCACACTTCAGAGCATTCTGCCTCTCGTTCACAACACTCGCCAGCTCCTCTAGTGGCTCTTTGCTTTTGCTTATTCGGTCCTTCATTTCATTTTCAGTCGAAGGTTCACCATTGGCGTTGTCGATCAGCCAATCAGAAGCATCGATGGCGTGTTGAAGGCAGACCTTGTCATCGTTGAGCGCGTCTTGGATGTGTGAGGTTTCTTGTAGTTGTTTTTGGACCTCTTCTGGATCGGTACTGACTGGTGCAAGGTTGGCAACTTGGGCTTGGATCWTGGGAATATTTTCTTCTACTCGAGTGATGCTCGTGTCGTAGATGTCCAAGTATTCAACAACCTAAAACAACAGATATAGAGTAGTTACAACAGATGTTGTGTGGACGGGAACTGAATGACGCCAAATTCACGGGCCGGTAGTACCGTAATTAGCACATCCACGAAAACAGCGCCAGTGAATGCAGCCGGCACACAGTACGTTTACTCATATTTCTGAGTATGAAGGGGCGTAGCGAGGCCTCGATCTTAGGGGTGGGGGTGGGGAGGCAATGTACCATTTCCCCGCCAAATCCACAGGAATCCCGCATGAATTAATTCAATTCTGATGCCRAAAGCAAACTTTTAGTTCATTTATTTACACAAAACGTTCATCGATATCTAAAGCAGCGAGAATCAAGTTACAAACGATGCCTCACCTTGTCCAAGAAGGCTTCCTTCTCGTTGCTTTTGCTCTCTATYAAATCGTATCTCTGGTTGACAGACGCCACCTTTTCTAACACATCTGGATCTCCTGTTGTCTCTGCGAGTGCTTTGCCGTGTTTGACTAATTCCAGCACAGCTGGTTTACGATTTTCTAATATGGCAACAGATTTCTGGGACAAAGAAAGTTCAAATTTAATGAAAAGAAATTTGAACACGATTTAAAAAAGTATACATAAAATGCAACACACACACGCAACTAAAAACCATAAACATTTCCCTATCGAGAGAACTTCATTAGTTTTTTCCACCATGGGAAGCCCAACGAATGAGAGAAGACCTTGAGGTGACCTTGCCCAAGGAGGAAACATTTAACACCATTGCCTTCCACTCTGAACCAATCAAAAACAACCAGAACCCCAAAAACACGTGCMCGCCATGTTGCTTGATAAAACAAAACAAAAAACCAAGAGCAAATAATTTGTTAGAATTAACCCACATGGCAGCTACGATCACATGCACCACAAAAATGGTATCCCTGGTAGCCATGTTTTACCTTGGCTTTGCCGAGTTCTTCATGCGAGTGCTGTACATCCGTGATTAGAACATATTTCTCTACGACAAATTCTTGCACTTCCTCTAGGGTCAGCTCGACTACCATAAGGGTTTCTTGGTAGTCATGGAGACTGTCATGCACATCGTTCAGCTGTCTTAGTTTCTTGTCTACCTCGCAGCGAAGGTCATCGTATCGTTCATCGATCTTCGCCACCTCGTCCTCGATGACCTGTAGATCTGTTGTGACGTCTTTCTCTTTGGATATATCTGAATGGGAGGTGTAAGCTTCGTGTAGAGATTGGAGATCTGGTTCATGTGTCTTGACCTCCTCTTGAAGGAGCTACGAAGACAAAAAGGCATGTTAAATCAGGCTCAAMTAAAAATAACTCGTCCTTATTTTACGAGGGTAGAACTCAATARAAAGTAGCTAACAAAGGCCCTGTTTCATGATCTAATTGGAATTTAGAACTTGATATTTGTGGAGGAAGGAMAAACTGGASAACCCAGAGAAAAACCCTCGAAGCACTAGATAGAATGAGCTAGGAACTCTACTCACGTTCGATACCAAGTTTGGCAATTGAATACAGGCTGCATTGGATAAAGGCAAGCTTCCCCAGAGATGAGGCGGATTCATAATAGATGATCAGAATGAAGGAAGCAGCAGTGAAAATAAAGAAATATTCCAAGCCGTAATGCAAACTTACCTCAACYATTTCCTGGACATGCATCAGTTTTTCCTGGTCACTTGGAATCTTATCACAGTCTCTAAGTCTGGCTTCAGCCTCGCTTAGCCAGGTCATGAAAGGATCACTAGCCTCCTCATACACCTTGGCTGTTGGCTTTAATTGATCTAGTTTGGTGCTATGCCCATTCAACTTGTCTGATAGTTCCTGCCATTTGGTCTTKGTGTTGTTCAGTTTTGTTTCCAGTTTGTCGTGTTCTGGACCCTCGGGTAACGTCTCCAGTATCTTTTGGCCTTCTGTTGTGACGTGGTCAAACATTTGGCGATGGAGGTCCTGTTGATTGTTGATTGTCTGAATACAGAGATTTTGTAAAAAATCTTAACTTTTATTTCAGGATTTCAGAATATTTTGTTCTTAAAAGAYTAAGATCTTTGCAAGTGCTTGTTTCTCTACGCATACCAACTACTATTTGGTAACGATATTCTTCCTGTTGCTGCTGCTCTTGGTGTTACTTTGTTTTCCATTGCTGTTTACAATTTTGTTATTTCTGCCGCTGTGGCGGCAAATGTTTTGTGACTGGTGTTTTTGTCGTTTTACTGCTCTTTTTTGTGCTCATATTTGCGTTTGTATCTTTGAAGCTTTCAAGTTTRAGCATGATAGTAATAAATATGTGATTTGTTTGAAAAAACATAAATCAGATCACATCGTTACTAACTACCCAAGCAGCTAGTATAGTAAGTTTAGCGGTTCAGACGCACGACATTTCGGCTATGCTTCATAAATTTAGTTTGCGTTTATGTTTTGTGTAGTCGTAGTTGCGRTTATAGTTCTAGTATATACCAAACACATAGAATGCATTCTTCCTTACCTCAATCTTGCCCTCCTGATCTACGATGATGTTATACCTATTAGACACAGGTCCCAACAAACTATACAGGTTATTGGCACTGACGAACCATCGGTTCAGCTCTTCCATAGAATCTTTAAGATCCTGACTCTGTAATAAGGCAGTATGGAGGTTGGCTCGTTTTTCGTTTAGCGTAGCAGCAATGTCTTGGATTGGTTTGTCCACTTTGGATAATCGATCTGCCACATCTTCTTGTACTCCAGGATCGTCGTTACTCAATTCATTGACCTTCTCGGCCAGTTGTTTTGCCTGTTCAAGCATGGCTACCTTTTCTTGTACCTCGTCGTTCAAKTCCTAAAAAGAACGAATTATTGAGTAGGATAAATAAGGATACTTTTTTCAAAAATAAAAAGTGTTAAAAGGACACATGCAGAAGAAAAATCGCCTCTTCAATCTCATTGCGTATCATTCCATTATACTCTATTTAATTCATCTATCCCATTCTAGCTCGCAGTATTCTATTCCATCGTCTCTCTTTTCTTCTCATCCATTTACATTTTATTCCATCTCATCCATCAAATTTCAACTCATATCATATCATCCCATCTTATTTTAGCTCGTCTTATTCTATCGCATCACATCCTGTCTCCTTCATTCTTACTCCTTTCCATTATATACCATCTCATCCTACTCCATTTCATCCCATCTCATCCATGAGATCCCARCTAATGTCATGTCATGTAATGTCATACCACCCTATTCCATCCCTYCTTATCCATTCCATCCCATCCTGTTTTGTCCCATATTCATTACCTCCCACTAAAGTTAAAAACGCGAATACTTACCCGCAGTTCATCAAGYTGTTTCTTGATCTCCTCCGGTTCACTGCTTACAGGAAGCTCAGCCTCAACCTTTTCTTGGCCTTCAGGAATCCATTTCTGAAGATCGTCTACGATTCCAACCAGTTTGTCATAACTGTTCAGACCATCCCTCAGTTTCGATTGTTTCTTCCTCAAGCTTGATGACAGGCTRCGCTGTTTGTGTTTGACCTTAGCAACTTCCGTTTGCACCTCCATGCCTGGCTCCGTGTGAATGTTAATGACACGAAGCAGGCTTTCGCTTGCTCGACGGATGAGTTGTACTCGTTTGCCACTTTCCTCGATGTCTTTAATAGCCGTCTATCAAAATCAATTGATACACAAAATAAAGTAAATACGAATTTATGAAGTTATGAACTCTAAGGGTACTGGATAGACATGATGATTCACTTACGGACCTCCACTCCTCCCTCCATCCCTAAAAAAGAAATCCAATACAAATGTTCAAGTGAATGTTKATCTGAATAGACCCCTCGCACGTGACGTCAAACCAGCTGAATTTGTAGAACAAAAAAAATTTTGAATCTCCTGAAAATTGTAAACCTATTATTATATCCAAATCGAGCTGCATTCCGACGTGCTGCAAGGGGTCTATAAAGGAACACAGACGAGTTTATACGTACCTCGACTTTTCCAAGTTCGTCCTCGCTGACAGGAACATCCATTACCACATCCTCTACTTGGCTGAACACCTTCTCAACAGGCTCCAGTTGCGCACGGTACAGGTTGAGCTGTTCCTCTGCGCGCATCAGATTCTGCTTACGATCCTTGACTTTCTCTTTGAGTTCAATCAAGCCAGTCTCGCAGCTATTGACGCGCTCGGCTACATCTCTGACGGCCTTTGGATCGTCTTTCTTGATTGATGTGATAGATTTAGCTTTCATTTCGGCCTCTGCCAGGGTTGAGAACTGGGACTCGATTTCATTCTCCAATTCCTTTTAAAAAAATYGCGTAAACGTTTGAAATTTAAAAGTTGGTTGAATTTGAACCAAGTTGACCTACCAAGGTTCCTTCGTTTGCACGTGACATCCTAACTCCACTCCCTCCCCTCCCCTCCCCTATGCATGCAGTCTTCCAGGCTGTCCAAAGGTATCTTGAATGAATGCTGGTCCCTTCAGCTTGACACATGTCGCGCTGTCCCAAATACTTGGTAGTCACATACTAGAGATTATATCAATAATACTATCATATTCACCTGTACTTCTTCTATTTGTTTCTTGATGACCTCAGCATCGTTGTGGATAGGATCAAAATTGTGCAGCTTATCAAAAGCAACGTCTATAAACTTGTCGAGCTCGTCAGTAGTAGAGACGAAGGAGGATATATCTTCGATGACCTTTGCCAGCCATAGTACTCTTACATCTACCTTACGGCGGATTGCTGAGCAGCGCGTAGCCACAGCCTTGACACGCTGTTTGACAGGGGCGAAGTCGATGTTGGGATAATCTTCCTTCTTTACTTCATCTCCGACTTTCTCAATGTCTGCTTCCAAAGTCTGGAATTCATCTTTCAATTCCTAGGTAATGAAGACATACTGGTACTAAGTACGCACTCTGAGGGCTTATTAAAACAGGGTTAGCAGATTTCTTGAACYTCCCAGCTACTTCTCGTTTTCTTTCGCAAAAAGAATTACCAGGTAAGAGTTCTATTACTATAACTTTGAAAACGAAAACTAGCTCTTTGAAACTCAGAATACACGAGTGCTATCCCGTCTTTACTATCAAAGCTTGACTAAATGAATACACTCAAAATAAAGTTATTACATACCCTTCCGGCAAAGTTGAAATTGGAAAACGTTACGCACAAATTGAACGTTATGAAGTTTTTTTTACAAAAGTCAGTTTTCTTGCCTCGTATGACAAACAGTGCTTTCTTACCTTTGCACTTTGCAACTCTTCCCTTCCTTCTTCAAGATCAATTCCTTCATACAGAGGTTCCTCCAGGCTTCTTTCCACCTTCTTCACCGAGTTTTCCAATGGTAACAACATGTTTCTATATTTCTTGACCTTATTTTCGGCCTCACTGACTTGTTCTCGGCGTACGCAGTAAAACTCRTTGATCACCGTCCACCGTTCGACCACATTTTTTATTTCAGCTTTTACCTCGGGTACTCCATCTGTTACCCCCACTGAATCACATGTACCAATCAGATTGTCGGAACTCGAGACTAGAGACTTGTACACGGGACGATGGCCTTCAATGTCTTCTTGCAAGAACTGCTGCAGAAACTGAAATCATGAGAAATAGTTAATTTTTTGAGACTGTGAGCAACTGTGACAAAGTTGTTTAGCGCGATGCTTTTCCTAGTTCGTCTTCTTTGAGGACCACTCTTGTAGCTAAAGGAACTACTGACTTTTAATATAGGTACTTCGCCTAACACAGTGAATTGCTCCCTGCGCTACTGCTATTTTTATAAACATGCCAAACCTTTAGCTGCAAGCTGCATGCTGAAATTTGGTTTTCGCTGCCGTCAATCAAACCTAATCAGTCGGTACCTTTCATGTTTGACTGGYGGCAGCGAAAAACCAAATAGTTCAGTGTGCAACTCGCAGACACAGAGTTTGCATGTTTATGAAAATAACGGAAAGTCAGTGTCTTTCTGAAGATCTCTYAATGTTGCAGTTGAAGGATAAAGAGTAGAAGGTAAGTAAATTCAAATAACTCGTTACCTTGATCAAACCTCTTTCTCGTTCAAGGGCATGTTTTTCACAGAGAACTTCATCACAGTCAGATATGATCTCCTCCATTTCCATCAATGATGGCATGAACATTTCGATCCCTTCAGCGTACTCTTGAGCTGGCGGACACACTTCGTCGAGTYGTTCTTGACGTTCATTCGTTTTCTGGAGCACATCATCCCACCTGTCTTCCAGCTCCTCGATGTTTTTCTTGAGGTTCTCCTTGTATTCTCCTGGTTCGGATTTGGCGAGGATGTCTTTGCCTTGTCGGATGGTGTCGTCAAAGATGACCTCGTGCATGCTAACCKCGAGGTACAGGCCCTGAAATATTGATAACCAAGAGTGGAGTTACATTAGGATGACAATGAATGGATGGGTGCAAAGATGAAGGGGGGAAGGTGGGAGGTCTAAAGGAAGGAAGGGAAAAAAAGGAAGGGAGGAAAGGAAAAAATATAGAGGAAACGGAAGGAAGAAAAAAAGGGAAGAATGAAACAAAAAGCGAATCAAAAACAAKAACGAATTAATAAGAGACAGAACGATACTAAACCAAGAAAACGCAAACTCAGGTTTCCATTCTATATTTGTCCTAGCGTACCTCGTGGTCCAGTTTTTGTTGTGCAGCCACTACATATATAGCACTGACAGGTTCTTGTTCACCAAGGACCTTCTCCATGTCACTCAGCTTGGCTAGGGCTTCTTCAAGAGACAACTGATAGTCCTGTCCTCGGATGACCACATTCTGCAGACGTCCTTGTCTATTGTTGACCTTTGAATGAAGTTGGTCAAACGGTTGTTGGACTTGCTCGAGCTTTTCTTGCACTTCGGCGACCGTGGCTGGATCGTCTTCGATATTTTTAGCGATGTGATTCTTGATTTCAACCATGGTATCGATCTTTGTGTGATAGATCTGGAACTGGTTGATGATTGGCTGTTTTGAAAAAAACAGAGTAATGGTGTTATTCATGTTACGTCATCGTCATCATCATTATCATCAACATCGTCATCTCGAAAGGTACGACTGAAAAAAGTTTACTTACCCTCAACTCTGCCAACTGTTGCTTAGCTGTATCATAATCCTCAGTGGCGGGTGCCAACTCATCGACCAACTTTTTAATCTCAACCAACCAAATATCCACCTCTTCGTAGATTTCCATGAACACGACGAACTTGTCCAATCTCTTRGCCATTTTCTTCTTCACTCTCTTGACCTTACTCGTACTGAGGTTATAGCGATGGCTTAGTGTTGCTATCTCTTGCGTTAGGTCTGATGACTGGTCTGTCTGAGGAGGAGCACTGATTTCAGCTAGGTCGAGTTCTGCTTTCTGGTTCTCGAGACTGACGATCAAATCCTGAATAATAGGGGGAAAAACAGAAACTTAACAGAAGCTTATCATGAGGATCGAATTAGAATCAAATAAAGAATAGCAAAAGTAGTTTTCTGGGTTTTGATTGGTCAGGGTGCTAAAACTCTGTACGACCTGTTGATGTGCCATTGTAGTATATCTTGGAAAGTGAAGAGAGGGAAGAGGGATATTCAACCATCTTAAGAGATTCTAAATTATACAAAGCCCATGTTATTTGCGGTCAACGTTCAACCACTTATACATTTAAAAAGCGRCATGTTTTACTCTGAGCGGAGTGGGAAACGATAGGTAATTCGTAATTTAATAACACGTGTGCTTGGACGAAGTAAAAAAAGACGTTGGGAAATTAAATTTATATTACAGCATTTCATACCGTGTACGTGCTGCAAGTCAATACCGTATGTCACCACGCATACGAAAACCGCTCTACCACCAGTACAACACAATAAGAAAGGGGGAGGGTTCGAAAAGTGTGGTTGTCAAGCCTACCTCAACGCGTTGTAATTCATCTTTGCTCTTCTCCACGTCTAGTCCAATCTCAAAGTCCAAGAAAGCGTCTAAATCATCCAGGGTGTCCTTGACTGGATCAACAGCATTCTGGTATACCTCAACGTTCTGTTCTAGGACCTTCGCTTCCCTTTCAGCATCAAGGTTCACCATCTTTAGTTTTTCGTAACGGTTGATGAAGTCGCGGACTTCGTTCTCTACTGGTGCTGTTTCTATTTTGATGGGYAGAGTTTTGCAATAGTCGGTCAGTTCCTTGCCGCTAGCCATGACTACTTTGAGATTGTTACTCTCGTCCTCTACAGCCATCTTAAATTCCTGTTGAAGGGAAGGATTTTCAGTCACAAATACACATCTAAATAGTAAACACAGCGCAATCTTCACGTCGTCTTTTTTAGGGACACCAAAAACAAGAGTTTGCCCTATAMTGTAACACTCGGCAATAATTATCCTTTACTTAATCTAATTTTCCTCTAGTATTAACAAACTACCCGGCCAAACTAACCTTAATATCAGATCTTTGTTTTGCAGCCGTTTCCTCATCACGTGGAATGRCCTTCAGCCCTCCAATCTTTTCTTCTGAATCCTCAAGGAACGTATTGAACGGTTGCGACGCAGTTTGGTAACGTTCCATTAATGGTGCCAATTGATCGAGCATTTCTTTACGGTCAGCGGATTTGTCCTTCACGTTATTGAATCGGTGGCTCATGTCGGCGAGTTTGAACTTGAGGATATCTCGTTCGGGACCGGGGTTTAGGTTTCGTAGCATTGTATCCCCAGTCTTTTCTATGTGGTCAACCATTTGTTCGTAAGTTGAGATTTCTTGATGCAGAGTCTGTGGTTGAGAGAATCAGTAGGATTTCATTTATAGTCAAGGTAACATTTATAACATGTGCAGACAATGTTTACAACAATGTGAAAGCAGCCATGTTGAATAACAGCGATTAAGATCCAGACACTCCGTGCAACTGCCGCGGTGCGAAACGTTACGCACGCAAATAAAGTGCGTACTGTGTCTGAAACGTCGTTAGAGCAGTTTTCATATGACTGTRAAATGGTCAGTGCCGTGTGYGGGCCTTGCCGTGACCGTGATTTTTTCTAGATTTTTAGTTGGCTAATTGTTTTCTCGGCGCAATGTGATTGGTTTAGCATTGCCGTGACCTTGGCGTGACCGTGACCGTGTCCGTGTTTGTGCCGTGGCATTTGATTGGATGGAGAGTAAATTCTCGCGCAATGTGATTAGCCTTRCCGTGTCACCATCGCGTTTGTGCCGCGAAGTTTTCACAGTCCTACGAAAACTCCTCTAAGCGATAGGTGCGCACAACAGTTGCACTATGACACAAAGACGATTAATCACTGGCTGTGTGACCTCGTAAAGCCTCAAATGATCCCCAAGAAAAGTATGGAAACGAAAATGAAGATATAATAAAAAGGTTATAGACCCCTTGTATGTGACATCAAAGCAGCTCGATTTGGAGACAAAACAAAAGAATTTCAATCTCCTGAGAATTGGAAACCTATTGGTATGTCCTCCAAATTGAGCTGCATTCTGATGTACTGCAGGGAGTCTATAAAGCTAGTATTGAACATAACACATTAGTGCCTTACGTCTTGTTCCATTTGTAGATCATTAATCTTCTTGGTTCTTAACACAGGTGTTTCCTGTTTGCTCTGTCTCTTTTCCATCTCAGTCAACCACTGCACAATATCAACAAGAGAGTTCTCGAGCTCCTGTGACTGGATCATCATCACCTGCAGCTTCGACAAGCGATCTGACACCACGGCAAGCAAGGCGTCGTAGGCTTCTTCGTATGGATGGAGCTTCGTTGTGACATCATCTTCGACCACAGACGCGCCATCACTTGCTTCTACGAGTTTGGTTCCTGAGCTTTTGGCAGTGACGAGGAGGGCACGCTTGGCCATGAGAGAAGCATGAAGGTCCTAAAACGCATTTATAGAGCTATTAGGAATCATTACTTTACGGTTTGTGCTACGCGGCAATAACATGACTGATTTATGAGTCCACTCAAACAAACCATAAAGAGTTGTATAGACGTACTACCCATCTATTCATACAATTKAAAAGCAGTATCCTTTAAAGCTCATAATAGTAAGACAATTTAAAAGAGCAATTATGCCTGCGCTAYGGACTAAATGATACTGTGAGCTATAAGTTAAAGACGAATTAAAAAAATTTTCCTGAAGGGCGTATGCGTGGTTTGGGAAAAGCATTCTCTATTTACAGACAAGTAATGTCATCTTACCTCGACCTCTTTCAATTGCCTCTTCAACTCTTCAGGCTCACTACTGATTGGCTCAAAGCGCTGTACGGCAGCCATAGCTTCAGGAAGCCAAGATTCAAACTGGCTGAGCGCACCTTCAAACTGTTCTGCGTTTGCAATAACACAATCTAGATCTTTCTTCTCACGCTCCAGGCCCGCTCGTACCGCGTCAAATCGTTCGTTCAGTGCAGCCATGTCGTCTTGGATAAAAGCGACATTAACCACTTGTGAATCAGAGTCGCAAACCAAATCTCGGCCTACGTTGTTGGCCGTTTCAAGGTCGTCTCTGGAGTTTTCAAGCGCTGATAAAAGAACCTACAAGATTAAGATTGAATGTTATTATAGCAAATGCTTTCGTTTGATTACACAAAAATAAGTCGAGTTTGGAGGAAGTCAGTGACTTTCTCCTGTACTTCGGGCTTTTTTCTGGGTTATAAGGTTTTCCTCTGTCAGCAAAAAATAGCACATTCTTTCTGATCCACAGCAGTTATTCCTTCGCTGTCACAGTGTCATGAAAGAAGCGAATACGTTTAATTTCTAAATCTCACCATTAAAGTATCTCTGTTAGATTTCGCTTGTTCTAGATCCACTCCAGTGCTACCTTTCTGTTGCAGAACCTCTTCCGTTCTCAACAACAGGTTCGACATCTTGCCGACTTTTTCCTTGTAGTCCTGCAGTTGTTTTTGTGCAGTCTCAAGCTTTTGCTGCTTGTCATCAACCACATCTTTCATCACCGACCATCGGTTTAAGATCTCCTTTGTGAGAGCATCTATCGGTTCGAGCCCTGCTGTTATGTTAGCTGCTTCGCATGCTTGCTGGAGATTGTCTGCTGCTGTCAAGAAGAACTTGAAGACCGGGTCGTGATTGGTTATATCTTGGTGCATTTCCTGGAAAGAAGCAACACAGTGATTGGTTAACTTCAGCTGAGGGGAATCCCTCCATCTTTAAGAAAGTTTATCTTGTACTGATTAAATTAATTTATTAATCATTATTATTTTATCATTCATTTCAGCCCTGTACATACCTTAACAACTTGCAACTGATAATTGAGCGCGTCCTCATCGCATGCAACTGGCTGCATGTTAACGACTCTGTGTTCTACATCCCTCATCCAATGATTCAAAGCTCTAAATGCGTCATCATAGGCTTGCGCAGTGGGAAAAACAATCTCAATAACATTCTGTCGGTCCTCAGCTTTGTCCTTGACTGTTGTCCATAGAGTCTCAGTTGCAGTTACGCGGTGTTCTAGTTCATCTCGTTCAGGACCAGGAGGTGCTTCTAATGCAAGATTCTGTGCAGCTGGAATAACGTATTTATGAATAGGTACGAGACTGCCAATTTCTCGAATCACAACCTAGATAGGAAATATATTTCGTTAAGTAATAAATTAATTTAAAGTCGAAAAATATTACTGCGTCAATATTGATGTGAAGACAAAACTTCTTCACATACAATCCGCTTCTACTGTCTGGTAGGCAATAAAAAAAAGGCCAAAACCTGTCCTAGTTAAATGATGCATAGRATACAAGAAAGGATTCGGTAACACAGAGAAATAGCAGATATCGGAGTTACACTCTGTTGTATTCAAACAATTGTTTCAAGTCGAGGCATTTGGGTCAATACAATGAAATATATAGAAACGGACCCAAATGTAACAATTGTCTGAAGGCAATAATGGACTCCGATATCTGCTATTTATTTTCAATGGGTAATATATTCCTCCTGAACCACCCGTCAGTTCCATCAACCATCTTCCTCCATCGGCACCGCTTCGCAGGTTACCATTCTGCTGAATGACTGTTTTTTTTAATCCAGGAATAGACCCCTTGCATATGACGTCAAATCAGCTCAATTTGGAGAACAAAACAAAATAATTTCAATCTCACGAAAATGGGAAACCTATTGTTATGTCCTCCAAATTGAGATGYATTCCAACGTGCTGCAAGTGGTCTATATGTCTCTCTCAAGAGGTCGAGAAGGTCTTGAGTATCAAGTTCAACCTATCAAAGATCCCATCACAGAAGCAAATTGGCTGGTTGCTATATTTCTGCTGTAAGTTGTCTTAAAACTTACCTCATGGCTTTTGCGTTGGTCCTTGAGTATACCATATTCTGCCGACACAGGTTTAGCTTTAAGCATCTTTTTATCCAGGACAGCGATTCTCTTCTCAAAGTGATCCAACGTCTCGTTGACCCTCTCGCTTTCAGTCAACGCGGTCTCCAAGCGGCGGCGTCGATCCTGCAGCCTCACAGACACCTCATCGATGGAGGATCTAGCGTTGGTGATACTCGATTTCACCTCACTAATGACTTCCTCCTTGTTGTTGTTTTGTTTGATGATCCACTCGCCAGTCTCTTCCATAGTTTCGATTTTTCTTCTATGGATGACTACCTCCTCCTCGAGGTTCTGTACATGCTGTAGTTGGTCTCTGATCTCATCAACGTCAGTCATAACGATTTCTACCGTCACATAGCGCATGATTCCCATGACTTTACTCTCGACTTCTCGGCCAGTTCCTTCAAATACCTCCACAGTTTTGATGTATTTTTCGAGCTTGACTCTACGCTCCTTCAAGCGGACCTGCATTACGCGGTTATCTTTGATGATGGTGATGATATACTCGTTGTTAGTGACTTGCTTAGACAGGCGCACTAGTTTGTACTCGGATTCCTCCAACACATGGAGTGTATTGTTAACCTTGGTCAGTTCTTTCTTTACTKGCGAGATATCGGTACCGTAAGCCGGTTCTTGTGCGAGGATGCTCTCGGCAGCGTCCATCGCTTGTTGCATTGGCGCCATCACTTCACGCAATTGCGCCATTGTTTTATCTGAATTTCTGAGCAACTTCTCTCCTCCCAAGACCGCAGCATTATGGCGTTCCCATCGTCGCTTATTTTCCTCGACGTCTCCAATGACGACGACTGCGTCTGTGTTGATGTTCAACTCGTGGCAAATGCTGATCAGTTCCTCAGAAGTCGAGACGAGGTTTTGGAAGACAGGTCGATGGTTTTCGAGCTCTTCACGAAGTTTCTTGATAACTTGTTTCTTTTGACCAAGGGTATCAATGTCGCTAATCTCTGTGTCCAAAGCTAGCTCAGTGAGGGTGCGCTCGTCAGCACTCAACCACGAGAGGAACTCGTTTCTTGTTTGAACATAACAAACAACAATAGGTAAAAGTCGTTCCATCTCTTTTCTGCGATCTGCCATCGATTTGTTGATGTTCTTCCATCGGTTGGCCAGATCTGTCATTTTGAGTCTCATGTTTTCTCTCTTGGTCTTGGTTTCCAAGCGATCAGCCTGGTCCTCACCTTGTGCCAGGATATCGTTAAAGACTTGCTCGTAAGACTCGATTTCTTCCATTAAAAGCTGCAAAGTACAAAAGAACACTTTAAATCGCGAAATGGAATAGAATGAAAATAGACAGGAAAAAAAAACTCAGAAAAGGCCGGCCTTAGATTGGAACGATAATATTTTTTTGCTYTGGGACTGAGGACTGTTATCTAAGCTTACAAAGACTTTTAAAAGTCACTTTAAATATACCTGCTGTTCTTTGTTTTGCTTTTTGATGACAACGGGTCTAATGGAGAGCATCATTTGCGATCGGACTTTCTCCTCTGTCAGGCTCAACCACTTCTCGAAATCTTCAACCGTCTTATTGAAATCTTGCTGCTTGTACACTGCAGATTGGAAGTCTGCCATCTTGTCGCGCAATTTATCTTCCACCRTCACGTATTCATTTGTCACGGCTTGGACATTATTGGTAATATCTTTGATAAGCTTTTCATCGCCGAAGTTCTTTTGCATCAAAGCGGATCCAGCGTGTTGTAAGGAGCCTAATGTGGGCTTCAGCTGGTACAGCTCGATTTGTAACGCCTTCAGTTCGTCCATTTTCTTTCTGAGCTGTACTGGATCATTACCTAATGGCTCGTCTGATATTTGTTCATCAACCTTCTTGATTTCATCTGACATTGATGCTAAGGCTTTAAAAAACCTACCAATGTTGTCGTTCTCAATGTCCTCTCGTTTGCTCTCCAGTTCTCGTTTCACTTTTTCATAGCGCTCGTTAGCCGTCTCTTGCAGCTGCCGCAATTCTTCGGWTTCGCCATTCATTTCTTTGAGTTTATCAGCCAGTTCTTTAGCTATTTTATTCATCCTATCGACATCACGCTTTCGTCGATCCAGCACCAGAAGCACTCCTTTAATATTTGGTAATTCCTGTTTACATTTCTCTGATGATAATGGTACTCCGTCCAGCGCGTGAAGCTGTGTTTCGCCTCTGTTTACTACACCGTCAACATTCTGCAAAGCATCGTGGAATTTTCTTGCGAGGGGAAGAATTTGATCCAGTTGATCATGACGTTCGTTTACCCTTCTCTTTATGTCTTCCCATCGTGGTTTGATGTCATTATAAGATTCCTCGATTTCTTGCCGTGTAGGGGATTCAGGCTCGTTTTTGAGGAACTTATTTGCGTCTTTGTCGATGTATTCGTAAGTGGGTTGATGGTAGCGTACGTCTGTTCTGATAGCAAGGTGTGAGATCTCGTCTTCTTTCAGTTTGAGAACTTCACACGAGTAAGGTCTGGCTCGGTCTAGTGAGTCTTCCACTGTCCGTAACCAACCAGTGAACTCCTTCATGACTTCGTGCAGATGATCAAATTCTACAGAAGTGGGACGCACTTCTTCAAAGGTCAGGTCAGTTAGGTATTTCTTCTGTTCTCTGATGGCTCCTTCCAGTTCGTGGAATTCTTTCTTGACCTTATTGAGAGTTTCTGCGACTTGTGCTGGAATAACTTCATTTTCTGGTCGGCCATCTGGCATTCTGTGTAGAGAAAAGAAGACTTTCTTATAGATCGGGTTCGAGAAAATGGGGGATGGTCATTTTTAAAATTTCCCCTCCCTCCCCTTCCTCCAAAAATGGGGTCAAAACAATCGGAGAAAGGTCTTCACTATAACAGTGTATAACGTGGACTAAAAGACCCACTGAAGACTCTGGTTACGAGCATCTTCATTGCCCGCGCTAACGCCACAGTACCGACAGTAATTAGCGAGATAGTTGTTGCGGTGTTTGAAGGGGAGAAAAATTTTTTCACTTCACATCCGCGTCGMGCAAGGTCTTAGAATGTAGACTATAAAATGAATTGATGGGTACTCACGTGACTTTGGATTTCTGTGCGTTCCTTATCAGCCATTCTCCTGTTACCGTAGCTGAGGTAAGAAGAGGTCGATTTTGTTCCATCTCACGATGAAGATCCTAATAACAATTGAAAATCAACAATTACATCAGAACCAAGCTTTTATTACTAAAACCACCTTTCTACAGAGCAGTTCTGTAGTACCGAGAAAACCGGCACGTCACGGACGCGTTACCCCGTGACGAGGTTTTTGATTGGCTAGGTAAGAGTCACGCGCAATATCACTAATTGTTCAACGGATGACCGTGACCGTGCCGGGATTTTTTAAAGGCCAAACAAAGAGCAAGAAATAATGAAATTGAATGTCGTTAACCTCTAGTTCAGCTATCCTGGCMAAAATGGCGTCTTTGTCTTTGGTGTCCACATTTTTATCAAGTTTTTCCTTCCTGGCTGACACTTTCTCCAGTAATTTTCTGACCGCCTCTTGGAATTCGAGCGCTTGTTTCAAGTGGTCTTGATAGTGCTCTTCGTATGCCGAGATCTTGACTTTGATCTTGGATACCCGGTCATTCAGTGCCTTCAGCTGATCTTCAACACCCGCGGTTGCTGCGRTGGGGCCGTCCATGGCTCCCAGTCTACGTCCCTCGTTTTGTGCATTATTTGCAGCATCCACAAGATCTTCTTGTAATACCTTACCAAGAAATAAACAATTGAAATTAATAACTATATCAATATAGGAACAATTCAATTTTCGTTTCCATGGTCACATGGAAACACACGCAGTAATGTTAGCTATGCCTACACATAAAGAGAGCTCTTTTTGACTACAGATGTCATGCAAAATGCGGCATAAAATGTATATTCAATGGCTACTACAACTGGCTAGTAAAAAAGATATGTTATTTTTGTGATTTTGTCTAGATATTTTTGGTAATTAAGGTACTATATAAAAGACTGATTGATTCTTTTTTTAAATTGTTAATACTAATACGAAAGTCTGTAGTGTCTCTTAGCACACCAATTAAACAACGATAAAAGAACAAGGAATGCAGAAACAAGTGAATGACACATCTCCATAATTATAAATAGTCGGGTAAGCAGATAGCGTGCGTCACATCCGGAATTTTCTTCGTATTTACGAAGGAAATTCCGGATGTGACGCAGGCTAGTAAGCAGATGGAAATCTCGAATGATGGTTTCTTAGGAAACTTAAGACTTATAAATATACCCTAAGAATGTTTTCTTTTTCTCTGTCTATATACCGCTTTATTAATTATATCAATAAAACCTAATTTTCTTTCTTGAACAACTTGTGTTTTTCAAATAAAGGTTTTAATATTACTGTCTTGAGACAAAATGCACACAAGGCTAGGTTTTTAAGTGTTTTGTTTGAGTCTCGACCAATGAGAACGGGAATCAATGACCTCCCTCGAAGATGAGATTGGATGATGTCTGTCCATTAATCAAATCATTAATTAGCATTTAATTCACATAAGTACTAAGTGCATTCACGGACGATATAAACGTATCTTAGCAAAGCGGTTTCGRAGACAAAAAAAATCATGATTAAGTTATAAGAAAATATGCCTACGAAATCATCTGGCAATTCCGTTCATAACAGAGTACATCTAGTTTAATAGATATAGCATAAAATAAAGAAATAATAAGAGAACAATTTGATAGGCAATGAAAAGCAAAGAATACGAAGAAAAATATATTTATCGATCCTGTAATCTCATTATAAACAGAAAATTAAAATAAAATGAAATAAAATAAATGCTTTTTCCTTGGTTTCCTGTTTTTCTATCCTCCCTTATATTCTTTTTTCTAGTATTTTTATATGTAGACAATCTTAATGAAAATAATTGAAAAAAATCCTTTTTGGGTTCGTGAGAGAATTCAGCACTTGTGCTATCTAACCCCTGCGGGCGAAAACCTCCTTTTTTGTAGATGAAAATATTGCTTTTCTTTTTAATTCTAAAATAGTAAACAATGTAAAATAGTGAAGATTACTGGAGTTTATGTGTAAATAATTCCATTGATCGCGAGGTAAAACTTTCTAGGGAATTCGCTAATTGCCTGTTAGAAATCTAGTTGTTTGCTTGCACTATACTCCTTTTGTASAGTTAATCGAAAATAGCGTTGTTTTACGCAATACAAAGCTAGCTAAGTGAATGTTTGCTAAATGCCAAAAGCCTTCCATCGATCTTATTATATGGCAACGCGAAGTACATGATGTTTTATTGCTGGAAGAAAGTTATTGAATGTCGCGACGCATATCTAGAGGATTGATATTTTGTCTTCATCACATATAAACGGACCTCATTGTAAAGGCTGTACAAATTCAATAAAGCATAAACGTCGAGGGATTTATGATTGACAATTTACAAGGTAGGATGTGAAAAGAGTAAACAAAGAACAAATTTAGGTTGACGCTAAGGACAATGTAACGCAATCTCTCTAAAAACTCGATCGGAAACCGAGCGAAAAAAGCCTCAATAAAAACGACTAAATACCACCTAGATCAAAACCATCGAAGATTTTTACCTCTCCGAGCGAACGTTAAGAAAACTAAACTACATATTATCGTTAGAGGGTAAAAAAGCACGAATGATTTCCATTCGCGTGACCGTACACTAAGAGTGATTTCATTCAACGAGGATGCTAACTGTTTAGGCTGCATGCCTGAATAAAATACCAATTCAATAAAACGCCTACCTCATTCGGGCTTATAAAGCTGTCATACCCCGACGAAAAAACACTAGGAGTGAAAACAAAGTGATTTATTGCCTTCACACAAGTGGAATCCGTCTGGCTTTCATTTTTCCTTCTTCTATCATGAGAGACATTCTCTTGAAATGGTGTTTTCCAAACTGTTATAAATTTACAATAATTTTCCAGTTCTGATAATTCACAGCTTGAGTCTGTGAAATGCTTCTGCATATTCCTTGGAGACTTCCTATTCTTGATACTTTTCTCTCCGTTGCTTACATTCCCATTTACATTTTTTTTAACAACAAAGCAGCGTTCTGGAGATTCGACTGGAAGATTGTTTTGGTCTCCGAATACAATAAACAGTACATTTGTAGTTCTGAAATTCGTTTCTTCAGTGAATACAGTACCGAATGGTTTTTTCTCCGAGTTCAAATTATGGTTACAATCGATATTACAGTTCAAATTTGACCGTATTGCTTGAGTTCTGTTTATCTCGACAGAGTTTCTGATACTCGAGCCAGCGACATGAGGCAGAGCTTCGCCAGAACTATCGTGCGCCACGGAAACTGTCGTTTCCGATCCACGGTAGATTACCGAACCGCTCTCGGACGAGCATTCGCTCCCTAAACCTTCGTCTGCCGTTTCCATATCACCGTCGTCCATCATTAACAATCGAGGAGTTTCTCCGATGGTAATTCTGTGGTTGTTTCATTCTCAAAGCTAGTTTGACCGCTCAATGAGAATCCAATTATTTTCATTACAAACTACAAAATTGATTGTTTTTTGAAGCGAATATCCAATACAATGTTATGTTTCTATTTGAACTGTAAATACAATTGGAAAAAAGGCAGGGAGTCGACGAAATCAGCCACTTTTCTTTCGCATTTTCCTGAGTAGACTTGATTATATATTCAGACACATCTGCATTTCACCGTGGTGATAGTGTCATGTTGCTTTGTTTGACTTAAGCGCGCGTTCTGACTCGTTCCCTGTTCAATAGCAAACATATTCCGGTGACTTATCTCATATTTTATACCGTACGAGACACGACAATTGAACAACACCTCGAAGTTATCTTCACCCATTATTTGGAATTACAATTATACAGTATACAATACTGGCTTCTTTGACTAAACATTAAAGCAATAGAAGATAAATTGGAGAAATGCAAATAACTATGATTATGATGAGTTTCGACATATTTGCATTACTCGTGTAGCGAGAGTCTATATTTCAAGAGGAGTTTCATCAAACAGGTTAGGAGTTTCATTGTACATTCTAGAAACAACAAACTTCAGAGACAAAAAATATATTTATACGAATAAAATATCAAAGGCTACTCCATTAACAAATGTTATTAAGTTAAATACTGTCAAAAAGAGATTTTCGTTTCGTGTAATTTGAAAGGACTTCTGTTTTGTTAAACCCCTTTACAGTGAGTCACGAGCTTGGTCTGCCAGGACAGGTTGGCAGCATCTTCAACTGAGACTAAAATCTTTCTAAAGAGATGTTCATCCTTGGTTGACGTTTTTACAAAAAGAAAAAAATATGTTCAGCAATTAAAAAATAAAAGAATCATAAGGATAAACTGAAATTATTGTTATTTTCTCTCTTCTCATTCCATTTCCTTCTTCATTTTTTCCTTCTTCAAGGAGAGAAATGAGAAATCAAGATGCTCGTTCTTGGCTAACCTTTCAGCAAAAAATTTTCCATAAGCATTWAAAAAAAAATTATCTGTGTCTTTAATATCTCTCATTTAGCTCGTGTTTTTTTTTTCTCCTTGGGAAAACAGTTCAGATCCCATGAGAAGCAAATAAGCCCAACGTCCGTCACAGAACTAATATCCAAGCTATCATTTCAATCATTTTGTTATGTCTGAAAGCTACTGAACCATAGTTTGGCAATTCAAAATTATTTCCTTTTAGTAAATTGAGGTGTATGAAAAGGTGAATAATATATTACTTGGATAATTATTTCAATTATACAAAAATACTTCTAATAGATACTTATATAACATAGTTCACAACCAAAGGATTGGTAAAATACATCAATTCGAGACAGATATGTCAGATCACATTACTAGCTTTGAAATTCAAAATTCATTCAGCGTTTACAAAATCTAGGCCACCCGTAGTGGAAGAATAACAATTCYACAAATAATACTCAAAACAAAATAAAGAGTTGTTGAATGATGTTGAACAAAAGATAACTGAATCTCGAATTTGTTTGGATGACCCAGGTAAAAAATGGGGGGGGGGGGGGGGNGGGGGGGGGGGGGGGGGGAATCAAACTATTAAAAAGTTATTAACAATATTCCTTTCATACATGGCAAGAGCGGAACTTAGTTCGTTTGCTCGAAACGAGGAAATTAGGTGGCTGTCAAAAGGCTTCCGTTATTAACCAACAAAAAAACGCTTTCGATTTCCGATTCATGAATAAGAAGCCATGACCATTGATAAGAATAGTACATGRCTCCCCAGTGTTATGCAGACAATCGTGAGCGTGCGCTCACCGGCAACAATATAACTAAAGTTACTAAACAGAGCTCCATGACAGCCGCGCCAACTTAAAAAATTGAAGTACTATTTGTCAGGGTAATTGCTACTTCTAGAAATTTCTGCTTCAATCATGCATTACTGTTTAACAGTTATCGTTATCAGCTTTAATGGCAGTCTTGGCTATTCTAATGAACAATACAGTCAGTCAGCCAGTGATAATGAATAAACGACTCCACGTGGTGGGGTAACGCCCTGTTTACACGAGGAGAGGGGGAGCCAATTGCCAAGGCTTATTCCAATGTTTCTGGTGCCTTCCTTCATGTAAACGGTGCATTGAATTCTAAACATCATTCGCGCAAGCTTGTTTAAGCGAAATTAAAATTATAGCATGCTTATTTTCAAGAAATTCGTCATTTCTTTTCTGTCTTTAACTCCTCCTGCTGCTGTTGCATATCGGATCCGAGTCGCCGTGCCTTACCTTTGCTATCCATTTCCAAGATAGGCGCAGCTGATTAATGCCTTACGCCGCGCAAAGGATTCATTTTTTCAATCAAATTGATTTTCTTACCTTGAGTTCCCCGATTTCTTTCAAGATTTTTTCAGGTTCATCAGCAAACGCTCTCTGCTCGTCCAACTTCGCTTCAATGCGCTCCACGATCTTGGCGAGTTTGCTCTTGGCTTCATCATAGTTTTCTGCACGGTCTTTAACTTCATCTTCCTTCTTCTGCCTGGCGTCTACTTTGCCGTTAATGTCCTCCCATGTCCCCATTACCTGGTTCACTTCCTCTTCAAGGTTTCTACGCTCCTCAGGAGGCACCTTGAGAATAAGTGCCTGAGTGACTTCTGCGAAGTTCTCGATGATTGGCTTATGGTCCTTGATGTCATCACTGAGTTTCTTTATGGAAAAAATAAATTGCAACGAAATTAGAAACTTTTATCATGGCGTTTGACTTAATGAATGAAATTTCTATACGCCATCGACCAACGAAGGAGAGGGGGAATAAAGGGATGCACAAGAAACAAGGATTAAAAGGATAAGAGAAGGAATGGGAGAGTAGAGTAAAAATACACAAAATATAGAAAGTTAATCAGGTTATTACTTAACACCTCCCCCATCAAAAAAGGGGAAAATTCCTCGACCCTTCCAACCCTTTTCAACCAATGAAAGAGGTTAGATGC
This sequence comes from Actinia tenebrosa, assembly GCF_009602425.1. The sequence goes on from NW_022261893.1 coordinate 302,368, forward strand.
AAATAAATCGATAAACCTTGCCAGTCACTCCTGTGGTTGGGCAATGTGTAAGCAATAAGAGTCCCACTTTCTTCTGCTTTTCCTCATGTCTCTCCTGTTGGACGATGCCGTACATAATATTTCTTCACTAAGTTTCGTTTCTATTTACCCCTTAAAGATTTCAGTAAACCATTTTATCTTTTTTTACGAGTAATTATAATTTTATTTCTCAGTTAATAATGGCTTTAGAAGTAACCCTTTCCGCGACAAGGAAGGTATTATACTTGTTGAGTTTATTCGTTAGAGTTAGTCTGCATGTGCAGTTATGGTTATGTTCAGTCCCAGACGTTCAACCTGTTAATAGTTCAATCGTTCGGGTTAATATTTATTGGGTTATCCTTTAGCCTGGCTTCAATTACATTGGCCGAGGCCTCGTTCTAAGTTACAAAACTTATTCAGTTTTTCCCCTTTATATTTTGCATTTATTTGCGTCAAATATTAATTCAAAGTAACATTGACAATTTATTTAAAAACATTAGTTATGCAAAATTGTTAATTAGAATTTTATCTAATTATTGGTGTTAGGATGGTTAGTAAAATCTCTTAGGGATTACTTGGTTATTAAACTAAGGTATCCGCTGTATTAACGCGGTTCTACGTTTGAGATGGTAACTCGTTTTATAAAACCTTCGTTAGAAGTTTAAAATTCAAAAAGGAAATAAAATGAAATGGTTGTGCAGTGGATAGGTGTAGTGGATGTCTTAGAAATCACAGGATTACATAAATGACATAGAGTATTACTGGTGCTTATGACAGTGCAGCGCGTCACACACAATGTAATGACTACTGGTCCATGCGCAAATACTCCGCTGGTATCGCCGATATAAGTACAACTGTGGAATGAAATACTATGGAAGTAATTAACTATTATTATGATCTACAGTAAAGTATGAAATGATACACAAGCTAATAATTAGTTATCACTACATGTAATGTTTAACTATGATCGAGTGAATTAAAGTGCAATTACCACATCTTTACGTGAAAAACAGACGGAGTATGCATGCATATACTCTTTCGGAGAATACAAGTACGAGACAGTTCGAAAACACCCATTATCATTTATTAACCATGCAGAAGAAAATGAATGGAAGAGCTCGGTCCTATTGTCCATTTGAAGAGACAAGAAGAATCGAACGCTTGCAAGAAATGTTAAGTGTACATTGATACGAACAAGAGTGGGGGGGATGCACACTTGATATACAGTGACAACTATGATAGGTGACTGAGCTGAAAATGAGAAGATTTAATATGTACTTTAAGCTATTGTTGCTGTTTATGTTTATTATTCGTCATTAACCAGCATGCCTTGCCTACTAATTATGACCATTTATAACGCGGTTTAAATCAACGCGATTTCTTTAAATTAGTGTTATGAACTTCTACATTGAAAATTTTAAACAAAACATGGATCAAAACTGAGCCATTTCGAAGAAAATCACCAAAAAAAAGCTTTACAGGCTTAAAGCCTAAGGCTGTCTAACGGTCTTTTCGGATACCTTTGTGGCGAGCTGCTGCTGACGAATTYCTTCAAGTCTCCATGTCACCGGCGAGAGATTCCCTAACTTCGTCTCCATCTCGATTAACCACAGCAGAAGGCTTTCCAGCTCGACGTTTAACGTTACATTGTACTTGACAGCATACAATAGAATCAGTGACTTTCTTTCTACGATCAGCTGGTAAAGACGCTGCATAATGGTGATGAAGCGTTGATCTGTCACGGTATACGTGGTAGTGGACATTCGTATTGAGCTCAGTCTCAAAGCTTCTTTAAACAACACAGCATCGTGCCAGCTTTCTTCCACTTCTTCCACCTCAGTCAATTCTTCAAGCGGTCTTTCTTCAAATGATACACTAACACCATCGGGTGCTATTGCTATAGGTTCTTCTCTTTCTTGTGAAAGGACACCAACCTGAGTGGGTGGTTCTTCAGTCACTCTAACAGTCACCTCTTGATCAGGAAACGTAACGTAAGGTGATTGCCGCTCGTGTACGATAGTTTTTGTCGTGACGTATCGCTTGACAATGCGTTTCACATGTCTTCCTTCGTCATCTACATATTCTTCTAAGTGTTCTTCTTCCTCAGGATGTACACCTTCTTCAATCTCCTGGATGCTCACCGGCTGTTGCATCTCCTGTGGTGTAAATACTGTTTCGACCTTCATCGTGGGTGAGATATCTGATATCGTTGTGACCCAAGTACGACCACTGCTGTCAACATATCCTTCCGTAGAAACAGGAAAAGCGCTATCGAATTTTGGCGTACCTTCGCCTTCCGCAACGGTTCCTGGCAGCGAAATAACATGTTCTATTGGTGTCATCTTTCCCTCGTGTACAACAGTCCTTCTGGTGACATAATGTTTCACCACTCTCCTGACTTTTCGACCTTCGTCATCTACAAACTCCTCCACATGTTCGTCAGCTTGAGGCAGACCTTCGCTTACTTGGACCTTACTGATAACCACGTTTCCTTCCGAATCCAAAACCTCTTGCGTGGGTTCTTCCTCCAGATGGACAGGATCTCCTGACTGGAACACTATTGGCTCCTTTTTCTCTGCATCTGGCTTTAACAAAATAGTTTTAGTCGTTACATTTCTTTGAATAATCCTTCGCACAGTTCGGCCTTGATTATCAACATATTCTTCCACCTCTGCACCCTCTGGAATTTCATCAGATGGCGTTGCCTCGAGATACACAGGACTGGGAATTTCAAAGACAGGTTTTCTTTCACTAGGTTTCTCTAAACATGAGCTCGTTTCCACTATTCTATAAACAAT
>NW_022261893.1:314594-338631 GCF_009602425.1 Actinia tenebrosa
CGAAAAAAAGTCAAATAGAATATATAAAACACTAGAACTTCATAAGATTCGTTTACAAACACCCTAAATTGATTATCCTAACAATAAAAACCAATTGAAAAATGAATACAATTAAACAAAAGGTCAAAACGCGTTTATTCATTTCAATTCATTTTCCGTAAAGGTATGTCAAATCGAACTGATTTCCAAATTACTCCACTTATTTATATTACGAATACTTTTTATCAAAAATGAAARTACCAACCCAAACTGAAGAATGGCACAATAGAGCCACCATGTGTTCTTTACAACAGGTGACGTTTGAAGTCTCGATTTTATTTTACATACAGTAGGGCCATCTCCATGCCATATGCAATTACCGGGGAACGGTTTCCCAGAAAACTATAAATCTCCATTTTATAYTTTTTACATCAAATGTCAATAAAATATAATTGGCACGAATTCTGTCAAACAAAAATTATGCTTATGATTTTTGGAACGTGGACTTTTAATTCACGATTCTATGAAAATGGCTGATATTAGAAAGATTCCAACTAAGGACATGATTATATCAGGGATTGTTGAAACCAAATATCGAGTGAATGTCAATTCAAGGGGCAAGGAATAAAATTACAAAAAGAAGCTAGAAATATCCTTGGAGATCCATCTTGTAAGTCAATAAAAATTTCATTTACTGTATCTCTGGGGCCCAGGGTAAAGTAGAATTTGAATGAAGCTTATACCGTACAAGCCCTAAAAATACTACACAAATGCAAGCCCCGTTGAGTGGTTTACCGGAGCGCAAACCATACGGTAATCTTCAAATCAAATATATTGAATCTTGTGAAATTCAAGTGGCTTTTTCAACACCAGAGAGGCCGGATCAGTTATCAATCACACTACCAGTAATTTTGGTTGCAGCAAAAACCAAATCGTGTTAAAAAATAGCATGAAAACGGACGAGTAATTGAAAACACAGGTTGTAATATCAATAGCATTTGAAATAGCTTTTGACTGAAAGTATATAYTCTTATTTTGAAGTTGCTTGTTTGCCCAAAGGCTAGCTCTTTAGAGGTGAATGCCGGACCGTRCATCCGGATCACGATAAGACTTGTTTCCTTTGTTTAATCATAATAAATATGTATATATATATTGCAAATTAACTTGAAATTGAATAAACCAAACTCATGAAAAAGGAGAATAAACTGTATAACCAGAGTGGTAGAGGTGGAGCAGAGATTTTTTCGAAGTACTTACAGCATTGAATCGGCGTTTGAAACGACTGAACACCTTGGACAAATTCGAAAAGTTCATCCTTTTGCGAGTAGCCTCATGCTACAGGACGAAGACTTAAAACTCCTATCTTTAACAAAAGTGATTTCTTTTGGACCTCTAGGAACTCTTAATCGAATGTCGTTAATCAACTGGGGAATTTCCAAGGAGAAAAGCTAAACTTTCAGATATCGTTCCGTGTCCGGATAAAGCAAGAGACCGTAGTGTCTAGGAAATTGGAGATACAAAATGGTACTTAGARTTCTAGAAGGTCACGGAACGAAGACGATCGGGTCACAAACTTTTTAGTACATGTGATTTGGGGAGTAACGCACGGTCTTTTTCATATTTTCTCCTCTCAAATACCAAAAGGGTTTCTTACCGTTGTAAATGAATAAAAATTGAACGAATAAAATACTAATAACAGCGTGAATGGATATCATCATCAAGGGTATCGTTGAGAGAAGGAGGTAGTCACGCGATAGACACACACTTTGTTGATACAAGAAATATAAGAGGAAAGAAAGAAGATACGAGGACCATCAACTATGRTCCGAGAAAGGACAAAAAGTCGTTCTTGTGAAGGAAAAATATCGTGTAACGTTTGATTAGGGGATACAGATAAAGTAGAAGGTAATAAATGTTTTAAGGTGTGCCCGGAAGAAATACAAATCTTATTATCATTTCAGTTGTCCACGTGGCTTAAAGATCGCTGTCCAACGCGAATCTTTTTCTGGAACATTCTGGGACGCCGAAATAATGAGTTTATCAAAGACACTCGATTCGCAAACGATGAAAAAATATTGTMATGAGCAAACCAGAAGGTTGAACTTTTTTCGATCTACAAAGTGCATTAAATGTTATACAAATGATATATGATATGCCATATGCATGTGTGAAAACAACTTTGGAAAAACTCCCGAAAATATTATTCAATGGAGAAAGAGAACTTCGTAAAAAGATATGGCAATATATGATTTTGCTAGGGGCCTTGAAGGTGCAGTGGGACAAACGTTTTGACCAAACACAGCATTCCCTCAAAGCACAGAACTCTGCAGTATCGATGCTACCTCCTGAGATAGAAAAGGAGCAACAGAAAAACAAGAAGGTGCAAGGAGTCTGTCTGCAATGACATCGTGTTCTGTACCGGCATTAAGACATATCAAAAAATGTCACAGYTGATAAAATGCGTCTGAGAATTTTTTATTGTTATAGCAACCGAAAGCTTCAGATGGTATTGTCATGAGTCATGAGTCATTTTAGAGCAGTACGAACAATACTGCTGCCACGTCCTTATCGAGAGATTAATCAAATACGTCCGCCTAAAATGATAGATCACCTTGAAATTTGAATAACAGTGAATTTTTTAAAAGGCTGCATTATAAATAACTCGCAGTCTCAGCTCCTGGCAGAAAAATCAGGAGGTAAATACAAAATGAAAAATAAGAAAACAGAATAAGGGGAAAATGGAAAACCAGAAAAAGAATAAGACGAGATGGAAACTATTTTGGCTTGCTCATGACTTTTTGTTTGTAATTTTTTTTTTTTTTTTTTTTGTGTGCTCTTTTTTAATATCAGTGGCAAATTACAAACACCATAATTGAAGCGGGAAAATAATATATGCGATGAGGGAAAATCCTGATAGTATTCGAAGAGCTTCGACACGACTGTTTCTTCCTTCAATGTTTCGCTATGTTATACCGACCTTCGCTGTATTAACAAATGTTGGAATAAAGACCTTTATCGAAATACGACGAGGCCGTTGCCTGAACAAGCAAGTTTTTTTCCCCGATCCTTCAAGTAATATAAAAAGACTGCGCCGAAAACGAAGAAAGGATATCTGGCCCAGACCTAAAATGATGTAAGCATCGACGAACGTCATTCTTAACCGCGATTCTCCGGTGGACGGCGAGCAAGTGATGAAAGCGCATGCTCGCCGATTCGAGAAGTCGAGCCGCTGACTTGTTCAGCGCCGCGGATCTAGACACCTTCGATTCTCCAGTGGACTCACTACAGCGCGCATACAACAAATGAAATACCCACCCTAAACAGTGCGCATGCCAACAACGAATTATCGTCGAGAAGTTTTCGGAAGRCCGGCGTAAACAGTGCATTTTTCATGCGTACATACCATTCAATAAATATTACTACGTAAGTTAGTCATTAAATTAAAACGCTATAAAAAAGATTTCACGCACATATAAGTATAATAAGTACAAAATACAGAATAAGTACAAAATGTTGAAGCTTGACTGTTTGTCCTGAAGGAGATAGGGAACTTGGAAAACCGGTTTTTTTCTTGTTGACCATGCAAAAGTGTCTTTTCCGAAACTAAAATACGAGTCCCGTGCATATCCGATATTTAAACACAGAGCTATGTATAATTTGGCATACCTGAGGGAATTCATCTACTTTTCCTCTACCAACGAAAGCACTAAGTTCCTTTAGTTTCGCCTGTAGCTGTCTCCATTGGTCACCTATTTCTTCTACCTTACTGTCGATTGGCTTCGTGTCCTGGTGTGTTTTGTGAAGATGCGTTACAATTTCGTCAGCGGACTCCTTCATCGTGGTCATCTCTTTGCTGAGCTGATCCATGTCAGATTCCAACGACTAGTGAAAGAATTCACACAACAATTTTTAATGACAGTAATGACAAGTATTCGATGAAACAACATGTATTTCAATACTTAAAAGTATTCAAAGAGACAAGAAGCGCCACTTGACCGAACGCAAATAACCGAGTTCTTATATATGCATTTTCTATCGCATTTGTATCGAAGAACAAAGCAAAAGAATAGTCATCTTTTTACGAGACGATCAGAATTTTTGCTCGGGAATCCTCGCATTAAAGCATATAATATATGCAATATACAATGGCCCTGATACTTTCATRCACTTTTAGAGTTGACGACGTGGCAGGAGATTCCGGGGAAAAAAGATCCAGGGTTTTTCCGCTTTCACCTTTCAAGGAATGATCAGTACAAACAWTTGAAACAGTGGAATGTTGCCGTAGCCTCCCTAGTTGCCCATTAACTATGAAGGGTGGATARCGCTATCCGACGRATAAATCTCTTCCAGTRGATAAATTTATTGGATAACAGCATCGACTTATCCACTGAATAAGGATTTATCCGTTGGATAGCGCTATCCACCCTTCGTACAAYCGGGCCCTGGACTACAACGTCACAGCTGTTCCAAATAGCTCTGTATAATCAATCAAAGTCTGTTGAAGTGTAATGAAAAAGTATTTCAAGTGCGCTCCCAGACTCTCAGTGAACATATAATCAAACTAACTCACAAACCTTAAGGTCATTGTATACGTCCTTCGGGTCGGCACCASGTCTCATTAGAACATCAATATCATTTAACTTCCGCTKCAGCTGGACGTTAAGACTGCTAACACTCTCGTTAAAGTGCTTCACATTATTCCAATTGCTCTCCAACACCTTCTGGCGTTCGTTGCCTGCGTTCGTAACGTGATCGAGTCGGTATTTCAGCATGTCCATCTCTTCTTGTACATCTTTTGATCCTGGTGCGTTCTCTCGGTTTTCAATCARCTCATTGCCTGCTTTTAACAGCGCGTCCATGTCTGTCTGAGCTTGCGCAACTTCTTTCTGAAGTTTCTGTGTATTATAGGATCAGAAACACAATTACACTAACAATATTTTCACAGAAAGAGAAAGGCGCGTAAACACTACTACTGTATAAGTGCACAAACTTATTAATCATAATCACTGTCATTACTATTATCATCCTCACCATCATTGTCATGATCAACATTATCATCGTCAAATCATTGTCACTGCCAACATCGATATCATCATCTATATCATCATCGACATAACATTATCGTGAAATGCATCTCCGTCATCATTATCATCATCATCACCACATCCATCATCACATCCCATCGCATTGCATCCTATCATGATTTTTATCACCATCATCATCACCGATATCATCATCAATATCAGCAACGTCAACATCATCGTGACATATGCATTTCTGTCATCATCATCACCACAACCATCATCACATCACGTCACTGCATTGCATCACGGTTATAATCACCATCCATGGTGATCCGATCGCGATCGACATCATCGTGACATATGCATCTCCTAATTCGTCATCATCGCCACAACCATCATCGCGTCACCTCATATATCATTGCATCATGGTTATAATCTCCATCACTATCAGCAACATCGATCATCAACATCATTCTCATCATTCTCATAACTCTTGTCTATTTCATAAAAACCTTACCTTGTGTTCCGTGATCTGGTCTCGTAAGGTATCAACATCAGCACTGACAGGCTCCAACTTCTCCATCTTCTTCTCAACATTGTGTAAGAAGATAGTGATGTTCCTCACCATGCGTCTGTACCTCTCGATCTGTAGCAGTGTCGTTTCTAAAATAATCCTCCGCGCCTCCATACCCTTCCAGATATCATCGTATCGGGTTTGTGCAGACTCTAAGTCTTGCTGCATTGGTGACTGGCTTTGYTGTGGCTGTTGTTCASCTTTGGTGGTAATATCAATGATAACTTTGCCAAGACCTACTAAGAGATCTAGACGAGCTTTGTACTGTACAGCTTCTTCTTGGAGGGCCTAAGAGAGGGGGGATAATGGGATTATGGAGTTATTTCTAAGCCATAAGAAATTTCTTTTTAATTTAGATAGCCTTGAGGGGAGGGGCTGTATAGTCATTCCCTTTGCTTTTATAGGTTTCTCGGAACACTTTTGAGTTATAAAAAATTGGATATAGAAGAAAAATAAAGTAGGCCTAATAGCCACAAACCTTGTCATCATTGATTTGTTTTCCCAACACATCAGGGTCGACTCCCACAGGTGCCATGGTTACCAACGTCTCTTCCGTGACGTCAAGCCATAAGGTGATGGTCTTCAGGACGGTATGGAACCTCTGACACTGTTCTTGGAGCTCGTCGAACTTGGCACTCGTGTTAATGAGTTTAAGACATAGTGTTTGCCAGTCTTTGTTGACGCGGTCCAGAGTCTCCAGAATAACTGACTGCTTGGTTCGTTCGAGGTTTATCAGCTCGTGTCCGCCTTGATTGACACCTTGGAGGGCGGGGCGCATGTGTTCTACCTCATTCTGGAAATACTGTAAAGAAAGAAAATCATCCTTTTTAAAAAAAAARTTTACCAGAAGAAAAAACAGTCACAGTCTACGCAAGCAGAAACACCAAAATTTTATCCTTTATCTTTAAGACTTTCATAGACCTTTTGCAAATTCGCTTGAGTGACCCATAACAATGGCTCCATGTCGAGGTAGCTTTTGAAAAAATACAGTAAATGTATGAACACATCAAGTCCTACCTCGACTTGAAGCCATTGTTTCTTGGTCACTAAAGCGAGTTAGCAAAAGGTCTATGAAGCCAGCTCAAAATCGTAGCACCCTTGATTCCCCATTTTTCTTTTTTTCCAAGATCCCTAAAGCAGYCAACTCTAGGGTACAGTTCGGTATAAAAGTTAACCGTTCTATATTGTGAGGTTAGGTTAAGGGGCACTGTTTTGGTTATTGCACACGAGATTTCATGTTGCTTCACAGTGGTATAGCATAGACCCCAAACCCAGCCATACTAGACTACGATTTAGTGACTCCACGATGCATATCAAAATACCTGTAATTTTTCCTCAAAGACCAAGATATCTGAAGTAACGAGTTCACCATCGTCAAGTCTTTTGATCATGGACATTTCCCACCGCTCGAAGTCCTTAGCAATCATGATAAAGACGCTCTTCATCTCTCCTCGTCGTTTTTCTGCTTTCCCATTCACTTCTTCCCATAATTTATTCATTTGTTTAAATTTCGATTCTTTGTGTTTCTTTTTCTGGAGTGCGTACATYTCGTTTAGTGCCTCTACTGACGTTCCGAGTCGATTGAGCTCRTTTTGAATATCCTGTGGGTGGGAAGGAAAACTTTTATCACCAAGATTTCTATACAACAATGCCATGTGCATGATACTGTGCTGTGACTTTCAAGCATTGTGATTGGATAAAATATAGTCTTTCTCGCTATGCGATTGGCAGAGAAACCATTTAACTGTATTTTGGCGTTGTTGAAATTACGATTTTTCGCTATCTGATTGGTTCAGAGTACAGGAAGCCATTAAATTGTATTGAGGCGATGTGATTGAAWGAGATAAATTATTCCACACTATCTGATTGGTTCAGAGCACATTTMTATTTAGTATTTAGGTTGAGATAGTTCCGGCAGTCTCCAAGTCTCCTTTGTCCATATTCGTTAAGTCATTACCTAATCTTTAAAAAAAGAAAAAAAATTGCCGTTAATAAAAGCCGCTTACCTTAAACTGTTGAGCTTCGTGCCTGAGTTCGTTCAGACTTCGTGCCACCTCCGGAAGTTTATCGATTTGTTTCTTCAAGTCTTGTAAAGCCTTAATGGCAGCGTCAAGGCCGTCTTTGAAATTCTGCGACGAGGTGAGCGCAGTTTGAAGTTTGGTCTCGTAGAAAGCAATGTTTGTACAAAGTTCGTTATATCTTTGTCTTATTGGCTTGCCYCTTTCAAAGGTTGGTGCTCGTGCCACGCCTTCGATACTGTGGCTCAGGACATCGACTTCAATAACCTCAGGTTGGTGTGAGGTAACCTCTGCTTGGAATGCCTGTGGAAAGTTTAAGCAAGACAGTAAGAATAGGTGCTATTAGTTGGTGTGACTGGCACTTTAAAATGAAGATTTCGTGTCAAAGTTAAGCAGCTGAACACCTACCCAGGGCAAATTGAGCATTATTTTTAACAGGAGGTTGTACAATGGCAATGAAAGCCAAGTAACTGAACTAAGTAACAAATTTTATGGGGTTTTACGGGGGGAAAACAAACTTTCATTTTTTTCTCACCTTTAATTCATCAATTTCTCTTCGTATTTTTGCAGGCTCGTTTCCTATTGGCTGCGCCATCTTCTTAGCTAAATGTTCCTCGGCAGAATTCAGCCATGGTAGCATCTGATTGGCTTTCGCATCGTATTCCTTCAACTGCTGCCACGATCGATCGAGTAACGTTCCGCGCTGCGTGAGGAGCARCAATAATCGATTGTACCGTTCGTTGATGTCAGATAGTTTGTTTTCTAGTACCCAGGATTTCTCGTCCGGATCTCCCAGAGCAGCTTTGGACTGGTCGTCGCCTAGGGCCGAGACTGACCTTTGGAGTTCGCCATGGAAAACCTTGGCTTCATGTAAGAAATCTTCACCGCTTTGATTGACAGCTTTCAAGTCTCGTTCATGGTCTTTAACGTCATCCACAAAATGCTGAAACAAATTGAAAAATATGTAAATTACTTTTGTTTAATAAGCATTATATATGTTAATAACATTGCCTATCCCGAGTCAAAATGCTATACCTTGAATTTGTTTACTTTTTCAAATCAAAAGTAAAATTTTYAAAGCACATGGAAGAGGCAATAGAGTATAGGTATGCGTCAAAATCAAAAGACAGCCATTCTTTTCGCAGTTCTGCACCGTGAATTCAGTTTATAACTTTTCAAACTAAACGTTTCAAAGCTCAAGAAAGCTGCTGTGGAGTACGTGCCAAAGTCGTACGCCAACCATGTTCTTCATGTTTCAACCAATTACAGCGCGTGTAATCAATGGTTAGCCAATGAAAATATTTGGTCACGATACCATCATGGCACGGTCAGACATATACAAAATATGTTACCTTGTGTATCAATAATCTTTGYTGGGCAGACTGCGCGTCATTTACGTTGTGRAGTATATCAGCACTTTGTTCCTCTGCACGCTTTAACCATGCCTGAAGAAAAACATAGAAAGGATGGATAAATAAATGATACGATATCATATCAGGTCTGTARAGCAACATGCAGATCAWGGGGTGAATGTCACACTCACTAAGCACTCTCCTTAYCGCTTRCTGCGCGAGACAAACGGAGTGCATTACATTTACAGCCACAAAGYAATGCCTAGCAATCGTTGCAGAAGTAAAYTATGTTGTAACAAAAAGTTGAGACAAGGATTGAGTGCCACGCTAGGTGACGTTGCTTGCTGGTTATCGAGCGAAAATAGGTGACAGGTGAGGCTAATCTAATAAAATACTGTAAATGTGGGCTGATCAAAGAGTTATACCATTATGGCGTCGCTGCAACAAATGGCGAGACAGGGGGTTTTAACGTTATACTAAGCAATTTCTTGTTCGATTGCGAGATGTGACGAAAATTGCCCGTTTACAGCAGTGCTTTCGATATGTAAACTCACGCTTTAATGACGACGCGCAAAGCACGATGCAAAGTTGAGTATTCCCATCCGACGGAAGTAACTATACACCCCTTGCATGTGACGTCAAAGCAGCTCAATTTGGAGGACAAAACGAAAAAAATTAAATCTCACGAGAATTGAAACCCTATTGTTATGTCTTCCAAATAGAGCTGCATCCGACGTGCTGCAAGGGGTCAATTGACCCATAAAAGTGCACTTAAAAACTTACCAAAAATGGGTGGAGCAGCTCCTCGAATTTCGTCAATTTTTCGTGAATAAGCACCAGTCTCATGTAACGATTATCGAGCTCACTTTGAAGTCTTCTCCATCGCGCTTCTAGACTCGTCATCTTCGAATCCAAATCACTTTTCTTGGAAGGATGAAGCTGTTGTCCTGAGCTAGTCAAGAACTGCTCGCCTTGCTGAAGTGCGCTCTCCAAGGGCTGTTTACGTTCATAGATGGCTTTAGTTAACTTCTATTTCGTTTCCCGTCAAAAACAATACAAAGCAGAGGCGCAAAATGAGGATTCCCGCCAAATTTGAAGGTATGGAGATTGTGGACGTGACRTAGATGTAAGGACGCGTGATGTGAAGTTGAGTGAATTTTCCCGCCAAAAACAGATGGCACATGAAAGAAAGAAGAATCTACATTTAGCGACGTCATAATTTAGCTTCGTAAGTTAAAATAAATTCAAAATCCTAAAAATATCTAGATATCAATTGARTATAATAAAGTTATTCATTCAAAATTTTAACAACTTCTTTGCTGTCACGAAGATTGATTTAGTATTTTATATTAGACGCATAGAGTTTTGCTCTTATTGTATCTAAAGTTCCTATAATAGATACGAATCTACCGGCTGTATGAAGCTTCTTGAAACTTTACAATGTGTCTAAATTTTCTCATCAACTTGAGATATCACGCACGGTGATAAMATATATCAGTTAGAAATACGGTGGAAGTTTTGCAGAGGATACATTTTGGGGGTTCTAAGTTAATTTTCGTGTCAGCGCTATCAATTTATGGATTGATTAACCTTATTAGCAATACAAAAGTGTTGTACATAGAATCCACGCTGACAAACAAGCTCTAAACTATTGTTTACAACAGCAAGAACTGAGTTTCCTACATTGAAAATCCTTTTCTTTGGAGTATTTCACTCTTTGTCRAGTGATTTTGAAGACGATTTCGAACATTAGTGAGTCTTAAAGRCTTTTTGGAATAGTAGTTTTAACAAAACACACTTAACAAACACAATTAATAAATGCATACAGGTCAAGATGATTGGTTGAGCCGTTTACACTTTCAAGAACCATCAAGTCTATTCTAAGATCTTTATAATTACTCACCTAATACGATAACGAATCTTCGGAGATTTTGCTGTATACAAAAGTACGATCATTTTTCTGCTCGTTTAGCGAAAATCAGCGAGATATATGGCCGAGTAACAGCTGTTTTGCTTCAGGAGATTAAGTCGTGTAGTTGGTTGATTCAAGAAGAACTCTTACTAGTRTGATTGTACAACTCAGCGTGATAGAATCTTTTTAGTTTACGAGTTGGTATTAATTTATAAAGCCATAAAAACGCGTCAGAACTCGCTTAAATCCGACTGTAGAAACCACAAAAATACTTATGCCGTGAGGTCCGATGAGCCAGAATTCTGTATAATTAACAATACAAGCATCTTAAAGAGCATTAATCTTATGTGTACATGTCTTTTGTTTTTCACAAACCAAGTCGAACGTTCTTTCTACGCTCCGCTGTGATTTTTTCCACTAACTTTGAAAATTTAGCACCACTCTCAACCATTCCTATAGACCACCAAAACTCATTTTCATCACCTGAATTCACACTTTCTGGGCTTCAAAACTTCTTGGTTCAAGAACGTGTTTGTCAAACGAATGGAAYGTGACTTTAAGCCTCTTTAAGACAATTTTCTTTGTGTATCTAAGAATGGTAAAGTCTAGCCACAATATTTTAACTCATTAAATTAATCCCGCGGAAAATAGGACTGAAATATTTCCTCTTTATAAAATCATCTCAATTTATTTCATTATTAAATTAAATTTTATTTTAATATCATTATTTTAGGTCTTTGAAGTGATTTCTATTACCTAATCTAATTAAAAACATCGGGTTTTTTATTTTATTTTTGGTTTTGTGTAGTTGGTTTACCTGTGGTTATCCACTCTAACCACAGGGATCCCTAGTCGAAAAGATCGAATGAGATATAAAAGATGGTGATTCGGGATAAAAATGGATGATAAAGAAATGTCTTTTCAAGATACAAACAGACGGTTTGCCTCAGTTCCAGTAAAACCCGTGAATACCTTACGTGTTAAGATGAGAGGTAAAAAGCAAGACACCAATTCTTTCCTACAAACCTGTTGTTGCTCTATTTGTTCCTCCAGTTGTTTCACGTCAGCCGGGGTTCCTGTCTGTTCCGCCACGGTTTTTTCAATTTCATTAACCCAGTCCAAGAGTTTTTGTATCGATGAACACCATTCTACACAAGCTTCTTCGACTTCTTTGTGCTCTACTCCATGTCGCTTTAGAACTAATACGACTTTTTCCATTACGGTTTGAACCTGGATTCGGAGCTTTTCGTAACGATCTCGAGTTTCGGATGCCGTCGCTTGCATTTCGTCGCGGCTTCGTTGAGTAGTCGCAAGAGCGGGGTTCTCTTTTTCGCGAGATTCTGGGAGGTGATGAAGACTACGTCGGTATTTTTCTAGTTTTTCCTCGTAATCCTGAAAAATATACAAAGCATTTCAAAATTGTGATCATTATTTCGATGATAGAATCATAAATAATGAAACGTTTTTTCGACATCTTGGATGAAAAATAATCACACACAAAAAGCAACGATGCGTGAGGCGCTTTCGCGATTTTCCCGGCATTTGTCATCTAAATATACTAATCCTTTCCCGCCATTTTTCATCCTTTCCCGCCAATTTTTTAAGCGTGCGTATTACGTTTGGAACGGAGTATGGGTTCTTACCATGGAATCTGATGCATATTCACTTGATCTAGAAGCTAGGTTCTGAATCGGGATTTCATGAGAGCAGACTTCAGTGTACAAATTCTGTCAAAGAGAGAAAGAATTTAAAGGATGAGCAACACAGCAAAAACTTAACACAGTAGATGCAATAATAGTGCAAACGCAGTAGATTTTGTATGGCTTTAAAATAGCAAAGCGTAATCAGTCACGGCACGGAATTAATGAGATCGGTCGTACCATACACAGCACGCACGTTCATATGTCATCCAATAAAAATTGCGCAAATGTATACACGGGACGGTCGTACCACACACAGCACGCACGTCCAGTGGTCATCCAATAAACATTGCGCGAACTATACGCGGAACGTAAGGCTTCCTCGTGTGTTCTTCACAGTCATGCAGAAAATGTCTTTAACACTGCGTATGATACTTGACATTTACTTACAACAGTATTGAATATAATATTGCAACTTTTTTTCACAAAACGTTCTTCATAAGCCGTTTTATTTCACCAGCCGATCAATCTCTGGTTGACACACAAATGGCAAGT
Organism: Actinia tenebrosa; assembly: GCF_009602425.1. Next base: position 327,649 of record NW_022261893.1, read on the forward strand.
ACATACTTTACGTGAGGCATCACCGTCTTGAATCCTACTCACCGTCAATTCCTCCATTCTCGTTTCTATCCCCTCAACTACTTGCTCCTCGGGTTTATGTTCTGGTAACCTCAAATCTCTAAYACTCTTCTCAGCATGAGTCAACCAATTTTCCTCTGAATTCAGCGCGGTATGGTAAGTGTGTAGTTTTTCTAGGGTTTTGGTGTAYTTGGACATTCTATCTTGAATTTGATGGTTCACAGCATCCCATCTCTCCAGAACGTCCTCGGTTCGTGCTCGGTCGCGTTCACTTAGCTTGGGGAGAGCTAAACGAACGTCTTCTACTTTGATGTGCCGAGGTCTCATCTCTTTATCATAAATATCCTGTAGAATAGTAACAGAAATATCTTGAAAAACTACGCAATCAAAAAGATACCGGGAAAACGTACGATTAATTTCCCGCTGACCTCTGATTCTCCAGGATTGCGACGCGCGAACCTTCAAAGCACAGCTCGATTACACAAGTATCAAAAATGCACCTGACGTAGATGGAATGGTGTCTTGAAAAATGCCGCATTCATAAATATACCGAAAAACGCTTTAGTTATTTCCCGCCAGGCTCGCAAGCCCTCTTGCGCGCTTTCCAAGATCTCATAATTGCGCGTTCCTTCGCAACGACAATGTGGTWGGATAAGACGACTCATGAAAACGTATCTCGTTGACCGTCAAACACATTACTCAGCCTGAGTAATATCATGTTAAATAACGCACTCTGTTTAGGAATACCGACGCGCGAATTAATTCCCGCCACGAAACGAAATTCGCGCCCATGCCCTCGCAATAATAATGCCTGTCGATAGTAAGAGTTTAAAACTTACATCGAGCTGATGGAGTTGCTGTTGTTGTTCTCTAGGGTCAGCGGTTAATCCAGGTTGTTGGATCAGAATAACTTCAACACGGTGAAGCCAGTCTTCTAAATCTTTGACGATCGATGCTACGTGTTGCATGAATTCGAGCCTAAACAAGCAAGAAAACGAACAAAATTTCAGTACTTAGACAAGCTATACTTTATAAACGCCTACTTCAAAAAACACTGTCGGTCGGAAATCTGAATTTGAAAATATGAGTGGAGTAAAATGTTGCAAAATGTAATATATTCACAGCCGAACGAAAGAGCTTGCTTACAGATTGGAATATTAAGAATGACCTTTGAGTTACATTTGATGTTTCGTATTTTAGCCAGAAAACAAAAAAGCACAAAAAAAAGTAACCCTCAGATCGCCCAACTCAGACCTTATCGGATAGCGCTATCCACCCTTCGTACAACCCGGCCCTGATGGATAAATCCTTATCCAGTGGATAAGTCGATGCTGGTATCCAATAAATTAAGCCTCAGATCGCCCAACTCAGACCTTATCGGATAGCGCTATCCACACTTCGTACAACCGAGCCCTGATGTATAAATCCTTATCCAGTGGATAAGTCGATGCTGGTATCAAATAAATTTATCCACTGGTTAAGATTTACCCGTCCGRTCAGTGCTACCGCACTTCGTGGTTTCACTTACATCTTTTCCCATTCTTCAGTTGACCGTGTGACATTTTTCCACATTATTGTTGTTTCATCGAGCTTTCGTTGTAGTTGGGGATCTACTTTGCGAGTCAACAAATTCATCAAGGCGTCGTACTGAGGACGTCTTATTTTCCTCTTCTCCTCTTGAATATTCTACGGAATTCAAAAGTACCTGGATTAGCAGATAGACAAACACTTTTGGAGATTTGTGGATGATAATGTACATGYGATGGCAACCACAGCTTACCCAACAAACTACAGTTGCAAAAGCTCGAAAAGAGTTATAATAATACTATTCAATTCTTAGATATTGCTTCATTACCCAAGRATTCTAGAGGAAGTTCACTCGGTGTCCGTGCCCCCACCCAACCACCTTCTGCCCAAGGATCGCTTAAAATGAAAAATAGTCCCATTTATTTGCCTCCGCAACTTTTACTAGCAACTTTTTCCCCGCCTAGTTCCGCCACATATTGTCCAATAACCAGTAGTGATTGTTAGTAATCTTGATTGCACTTCGTACCTTAATATCATCAAGATCTGCATCAATATTTTCAAGGTTTAGAGTCCCCGAAGACTTTTGGTCAACGTGCGTCTGTACTTTTTTTAACCACGTTAACAGGTCCTTTAGAGTGCTTTGGGCACTTTCCTGGGAAAAATAAAATACCTTGAAAATGAATCACAAGGTGACATTTAAGGAAAAGATACGAGAAAAAAAATACCAAATGATTCTTTCTTTCATGATGTAGAAGCTCCGTCTGCTTTGAAGCTCTGCTGCGCACGGAGTGGTAATACCGGCAATAGTATTAGCTTTGCAACGCGCAACGGCAAGAGTGTATTGCGACAAGTTGCGCGAGCTCAGCTAACCTTTCATTTAATTTTTAAGGAACGCAAGTACAAGTAAAACAATCCCTTCGACCGGGAAAATGGACCATTTTTTCCACAAATACGAAGTTGAAAAACATGAAGCTCACGTCTTCTATAACGAAAGCGATCTGAACATCCAGAAACATAATGAAAAGTACCATCGTTTTTCACAAATAATGTCGTCAAGTTGGGTAACAGATCTTGAAACAGGTGTATTTTATTAGTGAGATGTAACCGATTCAACAGCTCCATTACGATGAACATTATCAGMTGTAATTTGCGCTCTTACCTGATCAAGAATTTGTAGTTTAGGTGTTTCGTATGATCGTACTTGTGTTCTAGTAGCRTCTGTATCATCATCGTCAAAAGCCATCTCTGGATGCTGACTTACGAGCTGTTCTGTGATACCTATAACCTCTTGGTCACCTGAGTCTTGCATATCTTTTAGTAACTGTTCGACATCTTTGCTACCAGCTAGAGCCAACTGGGGAAGATTGGCCTGAAGAACGAATACCATTAATCTATTGATGGCTTGCAAACATTCCCAAGACAGTCAAAAGACAAAAATAAGGCGGCCATTGTGGTGCATTTGAGAATGGATGCTAATGAGAAATCTTTTGTTAAATGGCGCGATGACGTAACATGCAATCGAAGAATTCGTGCCCCTTAAGTCTCTGGCTTGAGTTTTTTCAAATTCTGTGGTTCCAGAAAATATCCATACCCTGCCATGGTGGAAATCGAAAATTTCCAGGGCGTGGGGGTCAAAGGAATAACAATACCACCCCCTCCCCACTATCATAACGAAGATCGTTATCATCAATCGTTCATCATCAGTCCATAATAATAACCGTTATTTTCATCGCTGGTCAACATCATCATCATCACCACCACCACAGCACCTTTCATCCTCAWTATCACCATCATTACCACTTTCATCATCATTACCATCACCACCACTTTCGTCTTCATCATCCTTCATCCATCATCGTCACCATCCCTTACGACATCATCATCAATCATTATCATCATTTTTCATCTTTCGTTAACATATTTCACTTATCAACGATACTCTCCTTGCCTATGCAAGGTTAGATCTATAGAAACACACCTGTTGTGGAGCAGCTGTCTTGATAACCTTAACTTTACTAAACACTTGTTCTTTGCTCAGTGCTTGCTTGAGGTTCCAGTGTCTTGTTCGCCATAACGTTAATAAGTGCTTGTATTGAATCTCTAGCCTAAACAAACAAAACCAAATATATATCGGTCATAWTATTGTAAACATTTGTTAATATTAATAATTTATTCCATAAACGATTCAATAAAGTAATATCATTTAATAATTAGTATGATTCAATAAACTGATCTCCAATTAATTAAKTCAAATGTAGTTTTGATTTTGTTGTTGTATCAATGCAGCTGGGTGGGATAAAAAAATAAAAATAAACCAGAAGTAACTGTGGTTTTACAGAGTGGCTCTAATACTTCAGTTTCGAGTTCTCTGTTGCTCAGGGTTAGCCTCGATTTTGTGCAGAATATTCATGTGTTCCAGTGAGGATCCGTGAAATTTCGAAGTGTTTGTATTAATTGTTGAAGTTGTGCATTCTTTCCTTTACCATTGGTGTTTGTGAATATTTAGACACAGATTCGAGGCTAAGCCTGAGTAAATGAGTCTGTAATCAATGAACACAGCGGTAATTTGCAACTCGAAAATGGTCTATTTCTTCCACTGGATTCCAAATTTGAATTAGAAGCTGATTTTTGAGGAGGGAGGAAAAACTAAAGAACCCAGAGAAAAACCCTCCAAGTAAAGGAGAGAAGCAACAAGCAACTTTACTTTCACACAACATTGTCTGGGAATCAAACCTGGGTTGCCTTGGTGAGAGGCAAGTGTTCCCACCACTATGCCACCCRTGCTTCCCTTGAGAACATACCTTGTTGCAAAGTCAGCTGCTTCTAGATCTGGTGCAGGTATCACAAAACATACAGAAGGAATCTCACTTTTTTGGCCTGTAGTTGTGTTGACCTGAAATGGAGGATAGACAAGTAGCACTTTAGTGATGTGATTCATCAATGAATGGATTTGATATGATGATGGCAGAAATATAAATCTTATTGTTAGTAAATTGGAAATAAATAGACCTTTCCCGAATTCCCTTGGATCACAAAACAATGGATTGAATTTGAGACTGAATTTGATTCCTTTATTCAGAAAGTCCAACCTCAACTTGAAACCATGGTTTCATGATCAGTCAAGCGAAATTCGGGAAATGTCTATTGTATGAGTTTCAAAGAAGTAAAGACTACACTTCATTTTGACTTATGGAATCTCGTCAATAGTGGCAATTATGGTGGTGGTGATGATGATGGTAGTGTTGTTGATAATGATGATGATGATAGTGATGATGATGATAGTGATGATGATGATAGTGATGGCGATGGTGATGGTGATGGCAATGGCGATGGTGGTGGCAATGGCAATGGCGACGGTGATGGCAATGGCGATGGCAACGGTGATGTGATGGTTATGCTTATGGTGATAATATTGATGGAGGTGACCGAAATATTTGTAGTGGTAATTCTGATAATGAGGGTTCTGATGATGAAGTTTGGGATGATCCAGTAATGATGCGAGGATGATGATGACAAAAATYAATATATCATAACTAACCTTCCATGCATGATGTTCAGAGTTGTCTAACAGCAAACATTCCTCTCCTTTTTCGGTCACGTTCTAAGCAAATGAATAAAAAAATAAAACAATAAACATCACCACTTCTTTTGTATAACCCCCAAAAAGGACTTTCCAAAAACTTTCAAATTTTATCAAAACCCGAAAACACCTCTGGGCTGAACAAAGTCAGGGCACAGCTAACTCACAGATCCAATTTGAGTTTAGTGAACTGTCCAAAACTAAGTATAACAGGGTGATCTATCGATGTTTCACCCTGGCTCTTAGTTGACTAAGTAAACATTTATAGAGAAAAAAACTGTACTGTACTGTACTGTAAAAAACTGTACTTAGTTGATTGGGTTTCCATAGGGAGGAAAACCAGCGAACCCCAAGAAGACCTTTGAATCAAGTGAAAGATCCAACAAACTCAACTCACATGTGACACCAAGTCCAGGAATCAAACACGAGACCCCAGATGGCCGAGACAAGTTCAATTACACTACCCTTGATTTCATAATTATTTCAAAACATTTTAGTTCTCATCCTACCTGTAAATTCTTGTATCCACAGGCTGACTTCACAGGTGTTTTTTCTTTTAACTTTGCTTTTCTTTTGGGCAGAGGAACAACTTGTCTGCTYAGCAGTTGTAGAGAGCTTATTGTGTCTTTATAATCTACTAATTCTTGCTTCATTTCCTGAGAAAAAATATATTATCTTTAAAATCTGACCAGATAAATGAACTTGAAAGAAATTACCATCAAAATATTAGTCATTTTAAAATATCATATTCCTTATGAGTTGAAGAGTACCACTTAACATTCTAACAATAAATTGGAGGGTTAAGATTGGAAATGGAGTTTGTAATTAGATGGGAAATGGAATTCAAAATGAGACTGGGATTCAGATTACTGGGAATGGAATTAACAAGAAGATTTAACAAATTTTCAAAATTCCATTTCCATTCTACTCTTTTTTTTCTTTCTATWCTATTCTTCCTTTTTCTACCATCTGATATATTTAACCCCTCTCCCATTGGCTATATGATCTTTCTTTAAACTTTTTAGAATTATTTATATTACAAGGTTCAATTTGGAATGATACTTTGAAATAACTTGCAGCCCCTATTTCATGGTTTGTGACCAGTGAACTGGAACCATGAGTGACAGTTTTGAGAGCACTCGCCTCTCACCAATGCGACCCAGCTTCAAGTCCTGCTGAATATGTGTCACATGAGAAGCGTTTTTCTGTACTTTGAGAGTTTTTTCTCTGGGTTTTCTGGTTTTTTTTCTCCCTTCACCAAATTGAACTTCTAAATCCTAATTTGATCTATCGGCTGCCTCATCAAGTGGGTTGCAAAGCCTGTTAGGCTTTCCATCCACYGWGGARTGRTAAATCAAATTAGATTTTCAAACGGATATATGGTATGTGGAGAATAGTCAGTTGGGTAGCCCATTTAGTTCATTGAATACTAAATTCTACATCATGCTGACATAATATACATCTTTAACCATTATATAAATTGCCATCATGCTTTTAATTAGCTGCCAGCTTCTGACCCATTAAGAATTTGCATTTTTGCCAAGACGAGATCCAGCATGTATCGTAGGTCAGTCTCTGGGTCAGTCAGTAAGCTATTTGTTTTGTCGTAGCAAAGCTGGATTGAATCCCTATTATTTTATGAACTGGAATTATTTTCTGACTGAATATTGTCCAGGAACACTATTAACTTTCTTAATATCTTACCTAAATACTTTCCAAAAACATCTAATGTTACAGGTTTTATGGCAAGAAAGAAAAACTTCAAGGGAAAACAGTGAATTACAGATTCGTTATATTCTTATTCTATCATTAGTATTCCTATTTATATAATTACACTCTTCCTGTTAATCCAAGCACGGTGGGATATTCAATTTTGTGCAAAATTGTAAGAATTTTCAGACAAAAAACAATATAAAAAATATCTCATTTCCCTTGCTGTCATTTTGGAATAATCTTTGCTTATATTTAAAATATAGCAAACAAATAGATGTAGAATTTTAGATAAATCACGACACGACCAACGTTTCAGGCCGGTAGATTAAAATTGCGAGCAAACTTTATCTCACAAAAAACTAATTAACTTTTTACATTTAAACTATAAAAGTAAAAGTAAAACAAATCTCGATCTTGGGTATAAGCTTATTTCATTAATTAAWTTTTTTAGACCGAAACCTGATCACGAATAGCAGACTAAATTTCAAAAATTAATTCCCTGATACAACAATTTACAAATACTACATTTTAATATTTACCGAAATCATCGAGCTCAAAAGACTAACAAAGAATGAATACACAATACATTTACTTTAGCACGGAATATAGCAAATAAATGTCAAATCGTTTTTAAAATTATAGCTGAAAGATCTAGACTCTAGCAACCATGTCTGGCTTCATTCAAGCGGAACTCAACTTGAATTTGTTTACAATATTTTTGCCCGTCTCCAGCTTTCAAAAACGGCTAAACGATGTTCCTGACAACTCAGCTGGCTTGAAGAACAACTGAAGACTTTGTTTTACGATGTAGAGCAAAATCGGAGGTTTTCTAGTATATWTATTTTTAATTTTCAACGATTGAAAAGACTGCTTTCAACTCGCGCGCCAAAACGTTCATATTTTGTAGCTTTCACGTGAAGACGAAGTCCACGTGTAATAATCAATCACTTCTTAATTGAAAATTGTCCAAAATCTCGTGAATATTTGTCCAAGATACCGTGAATATTTGAAAGAAGCTTACCTGTTTAAACTGTAGCATATCTGTAACAACTTCTTTAAAAGAGGGCTCGATCTCGTCCGTATTATTAGTTTTAGGCGAGCGAAGGATCAAGACGTATCTCTCCGGCTTTGAAACACTCGGTTGGACTTCGTGTTGTTGAAATATATCTTTTACATAATCTAAAGAATATGCTACAATAAGACCTAGTTGAGTTTGCCTTACGACTGGAAAGGTGTCCAAAGGGATGTCTGAGCGAAGAAATTCGTTATTAGCGGGAAGAACTCGTTCCCTCCAAAACTTTTGCCATCGACTGTTGTGGAGTATACTGTCATGATCAAACCCAGATTGAGTCGAGTTTTTCCACYGAATTATACTCGCTGCACTGTTGAATTGTCGTTTTAATAATGAATATGCGAATACTGGAGGTCTAGAAAGCATATTTGTTGTCCATGAGAAAGGAGAAGTCCAGAAAGTTGGAGGAACGGACGACCGTTCCCTTGRTACAACTTCTTCGTCTCTTTCTTTTAAAACAATGTACACAATTAACGTCAAGGACGACAACAGAACGAGAGTGGCAGTGAATAAAATAAATGATAAAATAGGGAAAAGACTCCAGTGCAGTGCTACACACATAGTAGATTCATCCGTGCTCAGTGCAAATGAAAATATCCAAGATCATGGACGATGACCTCTTTCGTTTGAAGATGGTAGCTTTGCAACAAGCAAGTGTTATAAAACCTAAGTCAAAGACGTGCTGGACCGTACTAGATTTAATAACTTAATTTACCAAAGCTTCTGTACTCTATTAACTCAGAAATCTCCATGTTACTTCTTTTTGATATCATGACCAGTTACTTCTCCTTGTGACAAGCTAATCGAAGTCAACAACTGCATGTTTGAGTTCACGTTATATTCTGGTGTTTCTTGTAGAGTCAAAATGCCACAGCCAAGATGCTTAARAATTCGTATTCATCTTCAACATCTAAGTAAATACAGCATTCCTTTATACAACATGGTGTTCAGATTTGGTCCATTCGAGATGTAAAAAAGGCTCCCGTCGTGTTTGTCTCAGCAGAAACGAATATAAACATCACATCTAGCATGAGACCGKCCGTAATCCAACGCGAGTGCACTTACACACGGGAGAGAGCGAGCCCACAACAAAGAAAACATCAAAATGCATAATGATCGAGCGCTTAATATTTATGACACGGGACCATAACTGCTTTTAGAGATCTCTTTATTCAACCGCTACCCGCTTTGGTCGATTTTAACACCTTTAAGTGGTTACTAAATGCCCTATAATGGGATTTTGAAGCATTCAAGTTTTTTTAAAATTATTATTTGGTGTGATTTTTGAAAACGTTCAGGATCGCGTGACTTGAACCGAACTGACTGGCGTTACATTTGAACGATAAAAGCTTTTTTGCATGTAGACTCGTGTTCCTCTTTATGTCAATGGCTATCTATGTAGCAGGTATCAAGTCACCAATATATAAATATAATGTCAAGTGCAACAAATTCTAAAAAATCTATAAACATTATATTCTAAGTGTGGCTAAAAAAACTTACCAAATCCCACCTCCAAAATAAATCCACACAGTTCTCAAAATTTGTTATTATATGGAAAGCATTTTGTTCACAGGGAAAATAATAACTCTCAAACTCACGATATTAATTGCCTGAAATCTTTCTATCTAATGAGAGTGGAAATGGAAGTAGAAATAAAGTTTGTTCACATTAAAAATCGGATGGAAGGGAAATGAGTGGGAAGATTGGAAAATGTTTTGGCGCCGTTTACTTAAAAACCAAAAAGGGACATATATCGCAGAACCTGTTTACTTTATTTAAAAGTATCACAGAAACCAGTTTTATTTAAAAGTGTTGTTTTTCATAGTTTCTTTACCCTCGGGGGAAAATTTAGCGATATTTTTGTGTGGCTTTCATAGAAGTAAGATGAAATCATCCACCCAGTCAATCAAGACACTCACCGATAGTTTTGCAAGGCGTTCTTCCGCCGTGGCCCGGTCTGGTATGACTTGAACATCGTACACATTATTAAGATCATCAATTAGACGAACCATTTTCTGTTCAGCTATACTTGCGTCTCCAAAAAACTATAAACAAAAGACAAATTAATGTTTGTAGGCTTTACTTTTCTGAAGTGGTATATTATTTAATTATTGTTTTTTTTGTAAAACAAAAAAAAAAGCAGGAAACCAGATACTCAGCTGTTCTTTTTGACTCCTGTTTAGGTTTTTTGGTAATTAAAAATTAACAAATTATTTTGTTTTAATGCAGAACTAAGTTCTTTTTTTTTTTTTTTTTGCATCTTTGTGAATCTTTTTATTGTATTTTTCTAACTCATTTCCTACATTTCTTTAATTTCTTTGAATTGTTTACAATCCGTTTTTGTTAATTTTTACTTTCTAATTTTAGAGAGGAAAATTCTTTCCATTGGCAAGCAAACAATCTTTCTTTCCCATTTCTTATTTCATAGTCGGATTTTTTCATGGTTCTTTCTACTAGATGCAGAGACAAGTAGGTCACGTTTCCTAGGCAACAGACCACGCGTACTGATGTTGGACCCTTCCTCACACATGGTTAGTTGTGCTAATATTGTCCAGCTCACCTGATGGTATGTCTGAGCATGTGTAAAGTGTTCCTTGAATGCTATGGTCAACTGCTTTATCCACCACCATTGGTTCTTCATGGCGCTTAAGTAAGCCTGTTAGAACACCAAGAAATTCATTAAACTATCTAAAATTAATTTACACGTTAAAATTTTTTTCTGAGCGACATTTTTTCTCTTCTTCCCTCCCTTTCCTTGTCTTCCTTTTCCCTCTCTAATCCTTCGCCTTATACATAAAATAATTAATTCTAAGTTTCTTTTGAATATAACCTGGGGCGATATTGAAAGACATTTGTTATACAGACAACATGTGCTCGGTGGGTGGCATTTGGTGGGCTGTCTGGGTTGAAGTAGAGACTGAGGTGAGGGCGTGGGAGCACAAACTGAGAGTTATCGAGCATGACTCATCTTAATGGCCAAGAAATGTTTAATAATGAGTTGTGTTTGGTGAGCATAATGGGAGTGGCTGTGCAGGTGTGACTAGTACTGATGGGCTGAGGGAGTGCGGGGGGG